>JAZHYW010010272.1:0-113431 GCA_037355805.1 Ixodes ricinus
CCCACACACACACTGGTAACTCAAATCGTAAAACGTCTTCAAACGAATTCTGTAACATTGTCCGCATTGTGGAGGTGCAACTTGACCACAAAGAGGGAGCCAGTTTTTCTTCTTCAATACTTGTGCAAATGTGAAATATAGGTTGGAAGTAGTTTACATTGTTATGAGCGCTAAAGATGTGTCTTCACACAATAAAGTAATCGGAAAAGTAACGATTACTTCTTTAAGTAATGTCAATTACTTTGCCGTCAGTAATCAAGTAATCTAATCAGATACTGTTTAGCCAGAGGAATAGTAATTGTAATCGATTACTTTTTTTAGTAACGTGTACAAGACTGCCCTCGACGCAAGCAAAGGCTACCTCCAAGTGGAGATGAGCCCGGGCGACGAAAGCAAAACTGCATTCGTGTGTCTGCAGGCCTGTTCGAGTTCACTCGGATGCCGTTCGGATTAACAGGTGCACCGATGACATTTCAGCGGTTGATCGATGGGGTGCTCGGAGATGCCAAATGGCAGCACGCGCTCGCGTACCTGGACGACATCATTGTGTACTCGGAAACTTTCGAGGACCACCTTCGTCACCTCGAGGACGTGTTGCGCAAACTGCGGATCGCCGGCCTCACACTAAACCCGACTAAAGCCCAAATTGGAGCTTCTGAGATCAGCTTGTTGGGATTCCGGATCGAGAGAGGAAAAGTTTCCCCGACGCGGACAAGTTGCGGGCGATCTTGGAGTTCCCAGTTCCTACCGATGTCGGGGGAGTGCGCCGTTTTCTCGGCATGATAGGATACTACCGAGCCTACATCCCGAACTGCGCAGCCATGCAGGCACCCCTCACGCAATTGCTGAGGAAAGCGGCTCCCTGGAGCTGGGAGGCGCCGCAGGAGGAGGCGTTCCTCCAGCTGACCGAGGCATTGGCGCGTACAGCATCCCTCAAACTACCAGACCTGAATAGGCCCTTCACGATCCAGACGGACGCAAGCGACCAGGGTCTCGGCGCGGTACTCTTGCAGGAGGCAGAGGGAGAGATCCGACCGGTGGCATTTGCCAGCCGGGCGCTGAACCCGGCGGAGAAGAACTACACGGTGAGCGAGCGCGAATGCCTCGCCATCATTTTCGCTCTCAAGAAGTTCGATCATTATGTCGAGGGGACGGAATTCACGATCGAGACGGACCATATGGCCCTCGCGTGGCTCTCCCGAATCAAGGAACCCGCCGGAAGACTGGCGCGATGGGCCTTGACACTGCAGAAGTACGAATACCGAATTCGGTACCGGAAGGGCACGACAAATGTGGTGGCCGACGCGCTCTCCCGCGCACCCGTGGATCCCCCACCGAGCGAGGCAGCAGACAACGGAGGCGGTGCCATCCACCGGGAGACGGGAAATCCCGCCTCGCGCTCCGCTCCCCACTGTGGCGGCGTCGCGCAGCTGGCTGAGGCGATTACCTCACTGGGACCGGCGTTCAACCGAACGGAACTGTTCGAAGCACAGCAGAGCGATTCGTTTTGTCGCGCTATCTTCGACCGGCTCAGGCAAGAGATGGATCCTGACCAGACAGGCGAAAAGACGCTCCGGCACTCCGGAACACCGAGAGGGCCAAGCGCCACCGCCCAGGAGTCAGACATTGAAGCAGGTGAGCTGGAGTCTTACCTGATCGATGGGGACGGCGTCCTGCTGCGCTACTTTCCGGAAGAGAGCGATTCAAGTGAGTCGTTCAAGACCGTGATTCCCCGCGATCTCAGAGTGGCAGCGCTGCGTCACTACCACGATGCGGACGGTCACGGCAGTGCACCGAAGTCGTGGCATAAGCTGCGCCGTTTCGCTACCTGGCCGGGCATGAAGGGGCAGCTGTGCCGTTATGTCCGGAGCT
Source organism: Ixodes ricinus (assembly GCA_037355805.1). Classification (NCBI taxonomy): domain Eukaryota; kingdom Metazoa; phylum Arthropoda; class Arachnida; order Ixodida; family Ixodidae; genus Ixodes; species Ixodes ricinus. The sequence continues at coordinate 1,873 of JAZHYW010010272.1, forward strand.
GCGCCGTGTGCCAAGAGCGCAAGCCCAGGGGGGCAGACCACCCGGCCTGCTCGAGCCGATCGTGAGTACGCGGCCATGGGAGATCGCGGCCTGCGACTTGATGGGACCCCTGCCGCGGTCAAGCGGAGGCTATCAACATGTGTTGGTAGTAACCTGCCACTTCACCGGATTCGTCGAGATGTTTCCAATGCGGAAGGTGACAGCCAAGGGAGTCCTGAGCAGGCTGTCCGAGGTCTGGTGCCGCTACGGGTTCCCCGAGAGACTGGTGAGTGACAATGCCTCGATATTTTGCTCGAAAGTTTTCGCGGCAACCTGTCAGGCCCTCGGGATTAAGCATTGTAAGACTTCGTGTTACCATCCCCAAGCAAATGTGACCGAGCGGCGGAACCGTGACATTAAGCCGCTGCTCGGGGCGTATGCTCGTAAGCAGCGGGACTGGGATCTGCACTTGGATTCGATTTCGTTTGCATTGCGGTCCAACCTCAACCGCAGCACTGGGTTCACACCCGCGCTGCTGAACTTCGGCAGAGAACTCTCTACGCCGACCGATGCGGTTCTTCGCCCGCGACCGAGCGCGGCCAGAGCGGTGCCCTCGCACGAGGATTTCGCGACGCGTACAAGAGAGCGACTGTCGCTGGCGCTGGACGCCGCTCGCGGAAACAGGGCTCGCGCGCGCGCGGAGCAGAAGAACACCTACGACAAAGCGCACCGCGATGCGCAGTTCGAGGTGGGCGACACCGTTCTTCGGCGAAGTCACGTTCAGAGCGATGCGAGCAAGTTCTTCTCGGCGGCGTTGGCCCCCAAGTGGGTTGGCCCCTTCGTCATCGATTCCAAGAGGTCCCGACTGACATACACGCTGAGGGACCAGAATTCTGATCTCGTCCGCGGGACAGTTCACATCGGCGAACTGAAACCCTTTTTCCCCAGGGAAGGGGATGAGCCGGTCAAGCGGCCGCAAAGGGGCATTCGCGGGCACCAACGATCTCAGGATTTCCTGGGACCACCGCGGCACAGCTACAACACGCGTAGCCGGAGGCAACCCGATGGGATCGGAACCTCGTAGAGTGCGTGGCCCGGGAAAGGGAAGAAGAGGGTGAACGATCCGAAATCGGCGTTCCCGGCATTGTTTTTTTTTTCTTTTTTTCTTTGTGGATGGGGGAGGGGGTGCCTCGGAACCCTCAGTGTTTTTTTTTTTGTTTTGTTTTTGCTTTCAATGTTTTTATTTTTGCGCACGGCGTTCGGCTGGTAAACTGTCATCGGCCCTGCGGCTGCTGCCTCGAGACGCAACTTGGTGTGCACCGAATGGTCCTCTCCTGGGAGACGATGAAAGGATGGGTCACCGTTTGGACAAACACCAGCCTGGGCTGAACTCCTCGTCTTCGGGCAGCGTAGTCCCCGGCCGGAACCACAGCTCGGGGAGCCTCGTTGGACGTCCGCGACGTCACGCAAGACGCCGGGTGCAGTTCTCAGTGAAATTGGACTTCCAGCCCGCATCGTTCCGGGAGGGCTGTCGCAGCTGGGTCACAACCACTCCATGGGGGGCCAGTCTCATGGTGGCCAGGCACACTGTTCAAGGACCCCGTTGCCCCGGAGGCCGCCGCCAAGCCGAAGTCGACACAGTCTACTGTGAGGTGTGCGGTGGCCGCGAACCCCAGGCCTCAGGCGAACTGATGGACCTCAGTGAGGACGACCCATGGGACCAGTGGTGTGGGTGTGCGTGTGGGGGGTTTCCAGGCCAAACAAAGCGACGGTGTTCCCGAGCAGCCTAGCCGTACGTCTGAATTCCGACGTACTTCGATTTTTAGGAGAGGGGAGTATGGCGCACCGTGAATTCACGAGGACGCCCATCAAACCACCGCGCCGCAGGCGGCTATGCAGTTGCTTCGCCTCAGACACGATCACATGGTCGTGTCGCCGCGGGGTCGGTTGGGATTTCGAATTCGGCTCCCGACGAGCCGCTTTCTCTCCTAGCCACTGGATGGCGCTGCAGGCGCCCCATGGCGGGCGAGGAGAAACCTCCTCGCCCATCGGTCGATATTGTCGGGTAACCGGGAGGCAAGAGTCTCTTAGGATTCCGGCCGGCGCTCAAGAAAGGCGAGTGCTAGCAACTGCTCTCGGGCAATAGCGGGACACGAGGCCTAGGGGCCCTCTTTGTGTTAAGCTTTGGGCTTAACGTACGTTTGTAAATATTTGAGTAATGTCGCGTGTGTTTGTAGTATAGATTGAGTGTTTTGTAGCGTTGTGTTTTTATGTACCAATAAACGGGGAGCGGAATCCCGCTCCCGTGAAAGAACCAGGCTGGACTCGGGTTGTTGACGGACCACGTGGGGAACGGCGTATCGGCGGTGGTACGCGAGATTCCCACAGTAGTTCACAGCTTCAGGGACACAAAGAACGACGGATGCATTATTTCCCGCGGAAGTACTGTTTTGACGTTGAATTCCACATAGAATTGTATTTGCACAAATTGTGGCACAGATGCCGAACTTGCTTGATTCCATTTTTTTAGAGTCAACATAAACAGGCATAATCTACAGATATTGCAGATTTTATTTTAGTTGGCGTACAGCGCGAAAGACAAGTAGGGACATAAAAAAGCACAATAGAGCTCTGCATTTCTACTGCATTTCTTTCTTTCTGTACTTGTGGGCAGTTAGCCCGCATGACTACTATATTCAAAAATAGCCAAATCGTTTAAGCCCCCTCTTTTTATGGTTTGTTTTATAGATTAATTAGGAATTGTAGCGAATCCCGGCTGGGTTCGGGTACAGATCTCGCACGTGTTCAAGGACACATTTCGGCATGATTTCCCGCTTGGTGATGACGTTGAGCTGGCCGCTGTTCCGCTTCTTTTCTAAGTAGGCCGGGCAACGCCAGACGCCTAAATTAGCCAAGCAGCCCCAAAACTTGCGGTAGTACACCTTCCGAACTCCTGGGTTTTTTGGAGATGGTCGCTGGCCTTCGCCCACCCTGACAGAGCCCCGAACAATTATGCAAGGGCTGCAGAGGCTATCTGGGCATTCCATTTCTTAATCTGCGAACAAATGGGAACAGAAGAGAATGAAAACTTCGTAATGCCTGCTGTCTTTTAATAAATGGCATATTATGCTACTATTGCTAGTTGCACTATTTTACGCGAAGAAAATTGTGATTTTGCGGTTCAATCTCCGTGTTTCCCGCTCTCTTTGCTGATACGCAAGATATTTGTCGGCTGTCGAGTTTTCAGTTACATTTGTTGACAGAAACTAAATGCACGTTTGGCCACGAAGAAATTTTTTCAAAGGCTGAAGATACATGAAATATACCATAAACCGTTTCACTTTTTATGGAAGTTTGTTTTTTACTCTTCTTAGTTGCTTCAACGAGGCGGCCGTTACTCTAGAAAACACCTGTAGTACGAACATATATATTATGCGCAAGAAATGGTCAGACTGTGTTCATTTCGATACATGACTATATTGTCAAAATGCAACTAATTTTACATGCTTCGCCCTCTTACTGCAATATTTTTTACTTGTATTTACTCATGATTATTACTTTGAACAAGAAAAACGAAATAGTGATACAATCACTCTTCAGTGTGCCGTTGTTAGAACGACCAATTTTCAACTCTCTGGGTAGAGCTCAAAGTTCAGATAAAAATACCCACCTTTTTTTCCTTCTGCTGTGATGTTCAAGTTCCGTTCACTCGAGATAAATATGCGGTGTTGTAGCGTATGTGGCCGCACGCGGAAGTATCTCATGTGTTTTAGAGCTGCAGAAAAAGAGTAAAAAAAAAAGAGAAAAGCGAGCCAGCCCCGAACCTTTCCGAGCTCATATCCAGCCTGCCTAACTAATCCCTGATGTTTGGGATTGAAGCAGAGAACCTTGAAGGGTTACAGAGATTTTGTCGGGGGGCCGGTAAGCCCATTAGCACTCGTGCGAGAAGGCCGTAAAAAGCGAGGAGGAAAATGGAGGAGGAAAGGGGAGGAGGAAAAAAAGAAAAGAGAGGGAATCTTCTGCCACGCTGAAGAAAATTTTGAGTGCCCCCCTTTAAGTGGTGCCGGCTGAGAGCGCTGAGCGCGTGAGTTCGCATGACATCCCCTGCAACAGCTGCTTCAAAGTGCTCTACACATCAATTCAAGAATTTCAGCGCGGCCAAAAGGCACCGTCATCAACCTCGTCGTCGCCGTCCCTGGGGCCAGCGGACAGATCATTAATGCCGAAGAATCCCTGGCCAAGGAAGTTACTGAAGCCATCGACGCTGTTGAAGTAAGTGTCACGATTTTGAAACTAGCATAAGCCCTTGAATTCGGAAAGCTTGCGTAAAGCGAAAAACCGACTGAGGCTACCGAAGTATTCAGAAAGAAAATCGGATGCAAGCTGAGTGATGTCTACTTAGTGCCCATAGATCTGGACCATAAGCCACGTTCCGCGTGAAAAGAATGGACATGAAATTTGCGAGCTTTCTTTCTGAAGTGCACGACACAGCAATAACGCTGCCTTCTTTACCCTTCCTGCCGTCTCAAATTTCAAAATAAGATGTTTCAAAACATATCCCCGAAGCCACAAAGCACGTTTTAGACAGGGCAAGAAAGCTAAGGAGAGAATTGGGCGTCTGGCCGACATGTGACCTATATCAGGGGCATCCGCTGGACGAAAATGCTGTTTCACAGGCGATTTCATATTGCACAACTGATGCCACGGACTGCACGAGGCAAAGTCCAAACAAGAAGGACGTCGTGCAGATTGCGACCGATGGTCAAGAAGGTTTGGTCGCAAAGCGGTTTATGACCCTATCTATCAGGGAAACCTACAGAGAGTTCAAAGCGAACCACCCGTACTAAAAAATGGGTCTAAGGCAGTTTTATTCGCTTCGTCCTAAGTAGTTTCAAAACGGTCCAGTTCATGAAGATTGTGTATATGCGCGTGCTGCGCTAACTTCGCACTCTGCCTCACTTGTCTAAAGAATGCAGCTGGGCGGATTATACCTTTTGAAGATGTCCATGGACTCTTCATCTGCAAGAAATTTAGCAAGACTGCTTCTTGCTAGAATGTGAAGTCTGTTTGAAAAGGGATGACGCATCTCTGGCTAAGCTAGGACTCGAACTCGAAGACAAATTGGAGCTTGCCTTATGGAAGTGCGGTTGAAAGTTGATAAAAAAAAACATTTGGATGCTACGGTTTTTTTTTTTAAGAGTTTCAGAAGTGGTCAAAAAAATACATTCTTATTTCTTCATCAGGCGCGCCCGCGAAGAGTCATATGGCCCGAGCAACCCCATGTGAAGTCATATGATGTCATCTTGCACTTCGATTCTGTTGAAAACTGGAGTGTCGCAACCCAGCGCGCGATACAAGGACATAACTGGAAGAGCAAGATGGTGTCCATCTTTACCTGCGTGGCTACGACAAAACGGAGAACGTTAAGATTCGGCGTAGTGAGCGACGACATTGTCCATGACTCGACCCATGCGCTCTTTGCGCTTAACGTCGTCGAAGGGCGGCTGGAGGAAGTATTGCCAGTTTTTACGCAACTCGTTTATATTTCAGACGGTGCTCCAAGCAACATAAAAAAACAGGTACCAGGTGTACGAATTCAAGAAAAAGAATGTCGTCAGTAAGTTGTTATTCTCCGCATCAGGGCACGGGAAGAGCTTGTGTGATCGAGTGGGCGGCGTGCTCAAGCACCAGGCATTCATGTATATCTTGACAACTACAGAATCGTACTCCATAACGAACGCGCAGAGCTTCGTTGAGGCACTCAAACCGAAAGTTAAAGGGATCATTCTACTCTGAATTGCCAAAGAGAAGCTCACGCGTTTCCGTGAATCAAGAACAAATACTGGGAGGAAGTATACCCACCAAGGGGCATCCGATCCTCACACGTCTGGAGAAAGACACTGGAGGAAGGATCTTTGAACGTTTAACTAGAAAAGATTTTCGAAAGCCCAGAGTAGCTGCATACACGTTTCAAAGCATGCTTTGCGTCAAGGCATGCTTTACGTTTTGAAATTCAGTAGATCATCAGTGAGTGCGAGCGGGCATGCTCTAAACTGCAAGCATGGACTGGGTGGCTTTTACATAGTGCGAAAACTGATTTGCAGTTACGTCGAACTAGTAAAAAAAAGAGAAATGTACTGCCTTCAGAAAATGCGCCGCCGATGTTTTTGTGTTGTTTTACTGGTTCTGTACGCGCGCTTCTACATTAATGGGGTGCAAGAACTGTATAGTCATCCGCCGGCGATCTGCAAAATGGGAGGCGAACAAAACCGGGAGCATATTTCCAAAGATTTATGCACAATATTTGAATCGTGTGAGAATTTGTCATTTAATCGCTATAGGCTGGATAATGAGTAGCAACCCTCGTTTACTTTGAACCGCTCTATACAGAAACAATATTTGACATGTTGCGTAGTCTATTTTTTGTATGTACATGTCACTTATTACCTTTTAGTGTGCTTGCGTGGTTTCTTTCTTATTTCAAGTTTTAAATTACAATGAATATCACAATTTCACCTACTTTACGATCCTTTTTGAAAACATGAACAAAAATAAAAACATATTTTCAAAATTGTAGGGGCTCACGATGCCGGCAAGGTTGCTGTACTTTAGTCAAATGAGCACACGCTTCACACAATTGCGGCTAAAATAGAGGAAAAACAAAACAATTATTACACTTATAGTTTTTGTTTTCGTAATCAACTATTATAACTAAAAAATATAAAAAACATTACGAATTTAAGGTTTTTGAGAAAATCGATTTTAAACTTTGCCGTGTTGCCGTGTTGGTGGCCGAGCGACTAGTCAACAGATCATATTGATATTATTCTATCTATAATGCGCTTGCATTGGGCTTTCTATGTAGCTAAAGAAAGAAAATTTACCTTAAGTACAGACAAAGTAAGGGCCTGTCAAAGTTGACAGAAAATTGAGCAAAACGACGCGTTTAACTTTTGTTGTGAAACTTTTTTTTTTAATTTTAAATACACGAAGGTATCTTTACAGTACCTATTAAATGAGGGGGCAATGTTAAGATTGTAAAGCAAAAACAGTAGCGGCAGCAAAGGGTGTCGAACACGCGACCTTCGACGGCAGGCAAAAATACTAGTTTCTGTCACTATTTTTATTTTTTAAGATATTGATTTTAAACTGTGGGCATATATCCGTGAACCGTAAGGCCAGAGTTTCACTGCTCCTCATACATCTCACAAGGGACAGCCTGCGGACATAGGGAGTTTTACGGACTTCTACGCTTCGTAACTCGAGAACAAAAATATGGGGAACATGCGGTTTGCACCCTACTTCATTTAAAAATACCACCAAACATATATTTCTTCGTCGAAATTAAAAATATGACCTCTTTAGCCTGTCCGATTTGTGATAAAACCAATATATATATACATATATTTTTATTTATTTATTTATTTATTTCGAGCACATCCTGAACAGAAAGAAGTCGCGTTAATTCTGCATTTCAATTTGTGATGTAGGTTATAAGGCGTAAAATTTGCTTGCACTACTGACGTCTTACTCCTAGTTAGCCAAGTTGTTAGAGCGCTCCATTAGAAATAGAGAGGTCACTGGTTCGATACCAGGACCAGGCGGATAGTGTTCGGTTGCGCACCAGTCACGTAGCTGTGTTTGGAGATTCGGAGCTCGCTTGCACCTTTGCAGTAATCGCATTATCATCAAAATTACCATTTTGGTTTTCTTTTCTGCTGGCCAGTCGTTTTGGAACTATAAAAACTAGCCTTCATTCAGCAACCCTGTTCATTCGGTATTTACAGCAGAGTAGCCGCTACAAGTGTTTTAGGCCAACCTTGTCTCCAGTTAGGGTCACGTGCCTACAGTCTCTAAGCTAGGAATAAGGCAGAGCACGGTATCTGCCTGGGGCCGAGGCCGAGCACATAACATCCACTGCACTATAAACTTTGGGACGAACTTACAAGAAGATACAAATAACAAATCGTTTGGTTGTGTTCATTGTGGGGATGCCCCTTGAAGATTAGTTTTTTGTCAGTGCGCTACCGCACCGACCTAGAAGCAGCACGTGATTTCCTCTCTCTCTCTCTCTCTTGTTCCTAAAGATTAGAGCGTGGTATAATGTGCACGCTTGCCGGATCAATCAACCGTGTGCTGTTTGTCACTTGACTCCGCTCTCCGCGCGCGAGTACCAACAGGAGCGTGATCACGTCGTCCAAGATAGGCGGACGACGCAGTTGCGGTTTCCAACCCTGGAATGTCTGCTTGCTGACCGAGTTTCGTATGCGCTGCGGCGTGCGGGGCTGTCATGGATTTCGGTGGTAAATAGTTTATCGTCCACGACAACGAATACGGAGTGCACCAAAGCTACCAGTGTTTGAAAAGTTCTACGTGTATATCGGCAACGGGGGTTCCTTCAAAGCTTGTGGGGAGCTCGAGCGCTCAAGCGGGAGTGGGGCCGTGAAAGCACCGCACATCCCGCATTAAGAGTCAGGCCAACTCTGCCCAGCGGCAGTCGCCGCTGGGAAGCCGAAAGGTAATAAACGCTTGTCTTGTTGAACTGGATTCCGGGTGTCGTACCTCCCTACGGGCAGCAGCAAGGCCAAACCGCTGCATCTGGCGCCCAACGTGGTTTTGCTGCCCGCTGGTTGGTGTGCCACTCGAACCCAGGGCTGTTTTTCTTTTTTTCTCTTTCCTTGCTTGCCGCTGACCATCACGTGAGTGTTATCTGCTACACTTTTTTGCGCTCCTGTTCGCATTTCTTTGTTCATTCGTTTTCTTTTCTTTCATTTTTTATTGTCGCGTCACCTCCCTCCGTCGGGATCATTATGTCTGAGCAGGAAAAGGAGCGCATGACGCTGCGTTCGGGGGCCACTCTGGAAGGCCCAACCCCTCCGCCGGCGCCTGATACTATTCTGGAACGCGTAGCCACGCTCTGCGACGCCGTCGTAAATCGCCTAACGCTGACCCACGACCCTGACCCTGCTGCGACCTTGCTACGACCGCAGTCGGCTATCCCGACCTACCGCGGCTACGACGACAGGCAATCTGTTCCGGACTACCTCGACCGCCTTCAAGTATATAAAGCAGCAGTCGGGGCGTCCGATGCCTATATGCTGAACCGAGTCCTGCCGCTGGCACTACAAGGATCGGCGGCCTGCTGGTGGAGGCTGCAGTCGCCGTTCCAGTCCTGGGACGCATTCCGACAACGATTTCGTGAAGAGTTCCTGCCGCCGGGGTATGAGTCGCGTATCCTCCGGGAGCTAGATCTGCGGACACAGCACCCCGACGAAAGCCTGCTCGAATACGTTCGAGCAATTCAGGTACTGTACCAACGGGCGTGCCCTGAAACTCCAGAGACTGACAGAGTAGCGCGCGTGCTGCGACAATGTCACCCTCGTTTCCGCCCCTACTTGCACGCACGTAGTTACGCCAGCCTCGACGAAATCGCACGTAACGCTCGTTCTATCCAGGAAAGCCTCTTGCACGAGCTTCAATACGTGCCCCCACCACCACGACACGCTGCCCTGGAGCCCAGCTGCGCCTGGGGTGGTCCCGCGACGCACGAACGGCACCCTGCAGACCGTCCGGTGACGCGGGCTCTGGACCCGCACACCTTCGCACGAACAGCGGTACACCCGCAGCAACACCGCCCACCTGGCCCCAACAACCGGTTCGTCACCGGCGTAAGACCTCGGGATGCACCCAACCCCTGGAGGCAGCACAACTACCGTCAAAGACCTCGGGATGCACAAGAACCCTTGAGGCAGACAAACTATCGTGAAAGACCTCGGGATGCACAAGAACCCTTGAGGCAATTCGACTATCGCGTAAGCCCTCGGGATGCACAAGAACCCTTGAGGCAATTCGACTATCGCGTAAGCCCTCGGGATGCACAAGAACCCTGGAGGCAGCCGAACCCCCAAGACAACCAAGCCCCTTTCCGCCGTCCGAACCAGGGAAACGAGAACGGCCGGCGCCGCTGAAACCAGACAGCGACCCGCCTGCGGCCACGCCCCCTGGTAAAACCAATCTTGTTCCTTCAGTCTCCCGCCCGGAAAACTTGCCGAGTGCCGAACCCCGAATAAGAGTTAAAGTGCTCGGACAAACATTCACTGCCTTGTTAGACACAGGATCAGGCGTTTCCCTCATCGGTGACAAACTTTATGCCCGATGCAAGGAAAAGAAAGTTACATTCAGAAAGACAAAGGTCCAGCTAAAAATGGCATCCAGCGCAACGGCAGAAAGCAGGGATGCAGTCCGCTTACGCGTTAGTTTCAACGAATGCGTAAAACGGCAACGATTTCTTTACCTCGCGGGCTTGTCGGTAGAAATGATCCTCGGTCGAGACTTTCTTGCAGATACTGGTATGCTGCTCGACATCAGCGCTGGCGGCTACCGGCTTGGCGATACGCCGGGGTTCCTGCCGTTCGACGCACCAGACCGAATGGGAGATACGCGGACGGCAGCTACCACACTAGGCACGCTTCCTGAGCCAGTCCTCCAAGCCATTCAGGCATTCAATGGGACACCAGCACAGCGCGCGAAACTCGAGACGGTGTTACGGCCTTTTTCCGACATGTTCACAGAGAAGCCGGGCGTGACCGACGTCCTCACGCATCGCATCGACACCGGTGACGCCCGACCGTACCGCTGCAACCCCCGCCCACTCAGCGCTCCCAAGCGAGCCCTCCTCGACGCGGCCTTAGACGAGATGATCGCCACTGGCGCGGTTCGACCCTCCAAGAGCCCATGGGCCTTCCCGGTTGTCTTGGCACCAAAGAAGGACGGCTCGACCCGCCTGTGTGTCGATTACCGCAAGCTGAATTCCATGACGGTAAGAGATTCTTATCCCTTCCCATCCATTCAAGAAATCACGTACACATTGTCCGACGCCACGTTTTTTACAACCCTCGACTGCTCTCGTGGCTACCTGCAGATACAGATGCACCCAAACGACGTGGAAAAGACCGCTTTCACCTGTCACAGAGGCTTGTATGAATTCGTCAGAATGCCGTTCGGACTTTGTAATAGCCCCAGTTCCTACCAAAGAATGATGGATATCGTCCTCGGCGACGCAAAACACAAGTTTGCCCTCTGGTATCTCGATGACGTAACTGTCTTTTCCCGTTCATTTGACGAACATCTAGAGCACTTACAGATTGTGCTACAACGCATGCATGACGCTGGTCTGACCGTGCACCCCGGCAAAATACAGCTCGCCACTAACAAGATCGACCTGCTTGGCTTCGTGGTTGATAACGGCGCGCTGAAACCGGACCCAGAAAAGCTCCGCGCCATCCTAGAATATCCCCCGCCCCGTGATATTAAGAGCTTGCAACGTTTCCTCGGCATGATTGCCTTCTATCGACAGTTCGTTCCACACTGCGCCAGCATATCCAGGCCCCTTTATCAGCTGCTGCGTAAAGGCAACAAATGGGTATGGGGCGATAACGAACAGCGTGCGTTCGAAGCAATTCGGGAAGCGATAGCAAAAAACGCGTCCCTCCAGCTTCCTGACCTAAACAAACCATTCGTCTTACAAACGGACGCGAGTGATTACGGTTTGGGGGCAGTCTTGCTCCAAGAATTTGATAGCGTGTTACGCCCAGTTGCTTTTGCCAGTCATACGCTTCTCCCAGCCGAGCGTAACTACTCAGTCACCGAGAAGGAATGCCTCGCCATTGTGTTCGCGCTCAAGAAATTTGACATGTTTTTGGATGGAGCCCGCTTCGTAATCCAGACGGACCACCAAGCCCTGTCCTGGCTACAAAGACTCCAGAATCCCGCAGGACGTCTTGCTCGATGGGCGCTGGCACTGCAGCGCTACGACTACACCATCCAGTACAAGAAGGGCTCTACAAACACCGTCGCCGACGCGCTGTCGCGCGCACCGGTCCCTACCGCGACGCCGGCAGATCCCGAAGAAATGCAGCTAACCGCCGCAGTACGGGCAACCTTTGACGACCACTGGGGTGCCCTTGTGAATAAAGCGCGAAACACATGCGCGTCAAAACTGTCCGGTCCGGCGTGCGAACTGTCGGGAAGATGGCTGCTCCGAATCGCCGCACAGGACGGTTCGCGACACATGGCTTCCGACGCGTCGTTGCGTCGCTCCGTTCAGCTCCGCCCAGTTTTGGGTATCCCTCTACCGAATGGATGGATGAATGCTAATGGCTATATTTATAACGGGCGGTAGCTCGCGCCACCTAGCCTAGAAAACTAAAATACTACCCTCGCCCTTCTTGGTTTTTCTGACTTTAAAACAAACATAATATTTTTATTACATTCTATTAAAGTGTGCGTGTGTAGAGATTTTCCGTGAGGTTACTTTTCTGCTCAACATCACTTAATCGCGATGGACCGCAGCGGACCTTAGGAGCCATCCCAGCGAAGCGAGCACTGCGTACAAATCACGTGACTACGCACACCGCGCATTGCTGCGTCTCTCCCGAAGTTGACGTGACACTCACACGGCATAGGAATGGCTCGTAGCGTACGCTGCTCTCCATCGTAAGGTGAAACGGAGTACATTCGGGTTTCGACGGCCTCGATCGGTCCCCGAAGGCCGGCTTGCTATGGCGCGCGAGATCAGCAGCTTGTTTTGCGCGCGCGAGAAAACTCGATGGCGTCCATCTCCTTCACCGCGCACCGCCACATGTGTGCGTGTAGGCGACAGGGGGATATCCGCTTCCCCGAACTGCCCGAACCACGAAGCGCCTCCTCGCCCGATCGGTCCGAAAGCCACGTGACAACATGACCTTCGCGCCATCCGTGCTGATTGGCTGCGGCCCTCCGAAAATCGCACAGCCGTGCGGCGATATCTAGCAAGTTGGACGCACGCCGGCGCCGGACGGAGGCCCCGTCCGACGCTCCGCTGCGACGAAACCCTCGCCCTCGGACGTCGTTCCGGCGGTTCGCACGCCGAATCGGACAGTTTGGACGCGCATGTGTTCGCGCGCGACACATGCGCGTCCAAACTGTCCGATTCGGCGTGCGAACCGCCGGAACGACGTCCGAGGGCGAGGGTTTTCGCCGCAGCGGAGCGTCGGACGGGGCCTCCGTCCGGCGCCGGCGTGCGTCCAACTTGCTAGATATCGCCGCACGGCTGTGCGATTTTCGGAAGGCCGCAGCCAATCAGCACGGATGGCGCGAAGGTCATGTTGTCACGTGGCTTTCGGACCGATCGGGCGAGGAGGCGCTTCGTGGTTCGGGCAGTTCGGGGAAGCGGATATCCCCCCGTCGCCTACACGCACACATGTGGCGGTGCGCGGTGAAGGAGATGGACGCCATCGAGTTTTCTCGCGCGCGAAAACAAGCTGCTGATCTCGCGCGCCATAGCAAGCCGGCCTTCGGGGACCGATCGAGGCCGTCGAAACCCGAATGTACTCCGTTTCACCTTACGATGGAGAGCAGCGTACGCTACGAGCCATTCCTATGCCGTGTGAGTGTCACGTCAACTTCGGGAGAGACGCAGCAATGCGCGGTGTGCGTAGTCACGTGATTTGTACGCAGTGCTCGCTTCGCTGGGATGGCTCCTAAGGTCCGCTGCGGTCCATCGCGATTAAGTGATGTTGAGCAGAAAAGTAACCTCACGGAAAATCTCTACACACGCACACTTTAATAGAATGTAATAAAAATATTATGTTTGTTTTAAAGTCAGAAAAACCAAGAAGGGCGAGGGTAGTATTTTAGTTTTCTAGGCTAGGTGGCGCGAGCTACCGACCCGTTATAAATATAGCCATTAGCATTCATCCATCCATTCGGTAGAGGGATACCCAAAACTGGGCGGAGCTGAACGGAGCGACGCAACGACGCGTCGGAAGCCATGTGTCGCGAACCGTCCTGTGCGGCGATTCGGAGCAGCCATCTTCCCGACAGTTCGCACGCCGGACCGGACAGTTTTGACGCGCATGTGTTTCGCGCTTAAATCGTTTCTACGGTACTACCACGATTCTGCTCTCGCTGGCCATTCTTCCGGTCAGAAGACCCACGAAAAACCTTGCCGTACAGTTACATGGCCAGGGATGAGACAGGACGTATTTCGATACGCACGTTCGTGTACTGTATGCCAGAAAGCGAAACCACGAGGCGATCTTCCGTTCGGTGTCATGCAGAGGTAGAGAGCAGAGGACCATGGCAGCGTGTTGCCTGCGACAGCCATGGGTCCATTCCCGCGAAGCCACCGTGGAAATCAGTATTTGCTGTGGTCACCGACCACTTCACGAAGTCGGGTCGAACTCTTTCCTCTGCGAACGCTAACTTCGAAGAACGTATGGGCGTGCCTCCTACAGGTATTCACCCGGTTCGGCTTCGCGGCTCAACTGATCACTGACGGCGCGACGTATTTCACCAGCAAGGTGTTCGCAGATTGCCGTGACGCCATGGGGATCCGTCACGTCCGAATGTCAGTGTACCACCCGCAGGCCAACATCACCGAGCGCGTAAATCGCGGCCAGGCCATGCTTATAGCGCACTCAGCGCGCCTAGGGACTGGGACCTTAAGCTCCCGGAAATGGCGTTCGCCACGCGAACCACCGTAAATCGATCGGACAGGGTTCACGCCGGCTTACTAACCTTCGGCCGCGAATTACACTTCCCCCTCGATAATCGCATTCCGCCCACTCCCAGGAGGCCCCATGCCGTCCCACGCCCAGTTCGTGCAGGTGCCTTGCGCAAGCGGCTGCTTGACGCCACTCGAGAGGCCCGCGAATAGCTCCGACGTCTCACGAATGGAGCAAGCGGCGCAGTATACCTAGCTGGTCGACGAGACGTCCACTTCTCAGTGGGACCTGGTGCTCAAGCGTACTCACCCGCTGAGCGACGCTGCCCGAGGCTATACGAGCTTCGCTCGCAAACAGGTGGGACGGTCCATACAGTAACATGGAAGTCGCGCCTCTCCTACTAGCTAGAGCACTGCACAATAGGCGCCACTATGGCCCAGTGCACGTCTCCGAACTCAAACAATATTATCCTGCAGACGTCTGGCCTTCGAGGTGTGCGAGTCCCAGACCACAACAACAGCCCCTTCTTCCACACCGCCAAAACGGCGATATAACCTGCGCCGCCGGTGATGAATAGACATCGCTCAGGCTTTCCCCTTCAACCACCCATCATATGCCTTTTCTCCTTTTCTCCCCTCTTATTTTCCTTGTTTTTTTTCTTTTTCTTTTACTTTGCGGAAACGAAGAATCCTCACCTTCGTTTTTTTGGGTGTCGTTTCAATCCGGCTGAAGCCTCAATTCGGCTATTGCCTCAATTCGGCTAGAAGTTTCAATTCGGCTGCACGTTCCAGTTCGGCTACATCCTCAATTCGGCTAGAAGCTTCAATTCGGCTAGAAGTTTCAATTTGGCTGGACGCTTCAGTTCGGCTAGAAGTTTCAATTCGGCTGGACGCTTCAGTTTGGCTAAATCTTCAGTTCGGCTACAAGTTTCAATTCGGCTGCATGCTTCAGTTCGGCTAGATCCTTGTTTCAATTCGGCTGGACGTTCCAAGTTCATCAAGTTAGACATCCAAGCATACGGTGCCCCCAATTTTGTAGAGAGACGTTAACTATATCTGCATCTTGCCTTAACATTGCCAACCTGCGAGCTCAAATCAATAAGTTCAAGCAGCTACGAAGGCTTTGGGCACAGAAACATTTGTGTTTGTGTTGTTTGTTCTGTGGAGCTGCTGTGCAAACACCAGGTCTCTGCTGCAAAGTAATTTATTCACTTGCCCAAAGAATGGATTACAGCAGTCCAAAGATTGCTTCTTCTTCCAGTGCTGGCCACTGTTCACGTGAAAGGGACAGGACGCCTTGGCAGCTCCTACGTCGAACTGAGTTGAAGAAAAAAGAAGATACCTGCATCAGTTATGAGACAAAACAATGTGGTAGGGGTTCAATCCAATGATTTACCTCTTCAGGAGGCTAAGAGGAATGTAGCAGTACACCTGTAATTTTTTTCAAGGTCACAAATTTGCCTCAAAATTGGCTAAACACACCAGTAGATATGACTGACCTCGTAACCAAAACTTTACGTCCGCAAACAATTGTTTGGCGACATTTAATTTTCGAATTCGGTCCTCATCGCATTTTCAAAGCGAAAGTTTCTACTGGCAGCACTAAAAATATGTTGAGATGGAGGTTTGGGCGAGGCTGGTGTTGCATACTTCTCCACAGCACGAGAAATTCGCAACCAGGCACAGGCACACACAAAAGGAAGAGACATTCACGCAGCACTGACTTGCAACTCAGACTTGTATTTTTTCTTCTTTATCTGCGCCTGTCTTTTTAAACAATAAGACATTTTTTGTTATTTTTATTTCATCTGGATGCAATCTAATTCTTTTTTCTGATTAGCCGAATTGAGGATGTAGCCGAACTGGAACGTGCAGCCGAATTGAAACTTCTAGCCGAATCGAGGCAATAGCCGAATTGAGGCTTCAGCCGGATTGGGACGTCAACCGGCACGACACTGCAAAGTATTACCATATGGTAAGGAACGGAGGTGATAACATCAAACCATCGTGTTTCCAACTCTTATTTAATTTTCTTCTGGGGCGCGTGAAAGAGCACTTCTGTGACACACCGGAAATATTCCAGACTTGGGCAGGCCTCTCGGCTTTCTTTGCCACTTTTGGCACTTATTTGGCACTTCAGTGGGTAGCCAGAGAAGAGCCAAACTTCGGCATGCCCCGAATCGCCAAATGAAGATTTAGTGTGGCAGTTATGGCTCAAGTCTGGCACTTACTTTGACAAACCTGTGGCGCACCAGAGAAACGCCAAACTTGGCATGTCCGAAATACCCAAATCATTCGTGGCTTTGGCAGTTATGGCTCAAGTCCGGCACTTGCTGGCACAACTGTGGCGGACCAAAAAAAAAGCCAAACTCGGCGTGGCCGAAATACCCGAATTAGGCGTTGCTTTGGCAGTTAGGGTTCAATTCTGGCACTTATTTTGGCAGAACTGTGGCGCACAGAGAAAGGCCGAACTTGGCATGTCCTAAATACCCAAATTAGGCGTTGCTTTGGCAGTTATGGCTCAAGTCTGGCGCTTACTTTGGCACAACTGTAGCGGACCAGAGAAAAGCCAAACTTGACATGTCCGAAATACCCAAATTAGGCGTTGCTTTGGCAGTTATGGCTCAAGTCTGTCACTTACTTTGGCACAACTGTGGCGGACCAGAGAAAAGCCAAACTTGGTGTGGCCGAAATACCCAAATTAGGTTTTGCTCTGGCAGTTATGGTTCAAGTCTGGCACTTACTTTGGCAGAACTGTGGCGGACCAGAGAAAGGCCAAACTTGGCATGTCCGAAATACCCAAATTCGGAGTTGCTTTGGCAGTTATGGCTCAAGTATGGCACCAACTTTGGCGCTCCTCTGGCATACCAGAGAAGAACCAAACTTTGGCATGCCCTAGGATCGCCCAACTGAGGCTATACTTAGACACTGTACTTTGACACTGATGATTGCCATGGTGCAACACCTAACTGCGCCAAAGTTGGGCCCTTATGTTTGCCAGACCTTTACCGAAGTTGGGCATTCCTCTGGCGTACTACCTGGGGTGACAGGTTCAGAAGTCCCCCTTCTGAATTTGGCACCGCCTTACTCAATTGTTGCATCCAAGGGGATTAAATGTACCAGGAGAGAGCATGACGTCAGCCCCGTTGCTTCCGCAAGCAATTCTCTCATGAAAAAAGTGTCCTCTACTTAATAAAAAAAAAATGGGTGTGCATGCGAGTTGGCGGTAATTAATCATAATGTGACACCTGAGATTAGGGTGCGAGAAAATTAAGAAACTTTCAAGTCGAAGGGAAAGACAAAAGAGAATGTCTCAAAACATTGTGATGTTTTCCTCTGTTGTCTTTTTCTTCGACATGAAAGTTAAATTTTTCCGCACCACAGTCTCAGGTGCTACATTATGATTAATTTTGCTCTCCAAACATTTTCAATCTCCTCCTTTGCGCTGACCGACCGAGAAGTAGCGAGAGTTCAAAGAGCTACAGGAAAGCCGCCCCACAACAAACGGAACGATGCGTCGTCGGCTAAGTTTTCAGGTGCGAGTAGAATATTCCTCCCAGTATTTCTTCGGAGTCGACAAAGCATCATTTCGTGATACAAATTTAACATAACCAAACTTGGGGAATGTACTTTGAAGTCGGGAATTGTACTTTCTTCGGAAAGTACAAGAAAAATGCTTTAAGTAAAATACAAGTAGATACCCAGTGAATGTACTTAAAGTAACGTACGAGTTTCCTAAACCTACTTGAGGTAGTACTTTAAGTACAATGTACAAAAGTACTCCCCAACACTGCACCTAAGTAAATCGGGGTGGCGAATTGGAATGACCGGTGAGTACGAATTGCTTACTAATCTACGATTATCTCCCGCCATGTGATAGTTTTAGTCAATGGTGAAATTAGTCAACAGCAAAATTGGTCACGTATTGTAATTATAGTTGATGCTGTTCAACGCTGGCATCGGTAGCCCATCAAATGCTTCAGATGTGTCTTAGAAATATCAAATGAATTTCCTCACAGTTTCTTTAAATTGCAAATGATAGGTTTCTATTTTATATCAAATGATTTCCCCTTTTTTTTGGTTACAGGCAGGCAGAGCGATCTACCCGGTGGCTGTCAGCTCAAGCCCAATTAATCCTGAAGTGCCCAGCTATGGGGCAGTGGAGGGATAACTCCAAGCCGCGTCGCCTGCTGTGGCAAGCCTGGATGCATTATGCTTCTACTTCATCGTTAACTTTGAGAACCATCACTAGTTCAGGCGCAGATTAATTGTACTCGAGTACTTAGTTGCTCTGTAACACCTCAAATGTGGAGTCACGTTCACCGCATTGTATTCAACCCTGAAAGAAATGCAAAATAAATTTTCTTTTGAATACCTTTTGATGCATATTTAGTGGTTTTTTATGAAGTCTGTTTAATGTGTTTTTTTTAACATAATGTAGGATGGTTGATTTTGAAAGCTACAGAAGGGCAATCACATTGCCTTGTAGTCACCTTTTGTAACTTCCAAGATCACTGTTTTTGCTTTGTGCAGCATTGGCATTTTTAAATTATTTCAGTCTACTTCATACTCGGAGCCTCAAGGCATTTGAGGGTTGTGGGTCCATGTGCACAGTGATTTGTGCTTGCAAGGTTTAAATACAAGATGGTTTCCGAGTATCTGATGCTCTGCATGTACACTATTTTTATGGGTGTGCGAATATTCATAATTTTGGAGTAACGAATCAAAAGATTGTTTTTAAATGTTCCTAATAAGCCTTAGCGTATGTTTTTTTTTTCAAATAATCAGAAGCACATTCGGAACGGTTCACAACTCGAATTTTCGTTTGTAGGCGTTTACCACAGACCTCCCATACGTGCCATAAGATGTCGCTATGCTTTTCTCGCGAGAAGGTCCCTACGTATTCGGCAGAAGGTCAGCATATGTTTGTTCGTCTCCTGCTCTACCTAGAGCTCAAAGTGCACACTTTCTTGCGCAACTTATCTTTTGTGGAAAGCCGGACGATGATAACTATTATTTTAGAGCGCAGCTCTTAGGCGCCCGTTTCCGGCTTGAGCGGCGTCGCCGTCGGCGTCGGCGTAACCTCAAGGTCACCCCAAGGTCACGTGACCCCCCAAGGTCACGTGACCCCCTAGGCCACGTGGCCCCCGAGGTCACGTGACCCCCCCCGAGGTCACGTGACCCCCTAGGCCACGTGGCCCCCGAGGTCACGTGACCCCCAGGTCACGTGACCCCCGAGTCACGTGACCCCCGAGGTCACGTGACCCCCAGGTCACGTGGCCCCCGAGGTCACGTGACCACCCTCAAGGTCACGTGACCCCCGAGGTCACGTGACCCCCAAGGTCACGTGAACCCCCCTCCCTCCGCACCTTCCCCCCTCCTCAAGAGCTGCGCTCCAATTCGGCCTTACAGAGAGTTGTAAGCGGCTTTCATTTTTGCACAAAACTGCAGCCTGTGAACTACGTAAGCCCATGTACAGAATTTCAACATTTGTCTTCTAGTTTTACTCCTATTGTAGTGTCTGCCCCAAGGCAGTTTTGATAACAGTTTCCATGTTTCTACAGTTTCTGCGTTCTGTCCGAATTCTGCTGTAGTCGCCAAAACTCATTCATTTTCGTAGTTTCGGTCTCAACTAAATCACAGGCTTAAATTCTGGTAATTTTCACTTAGCATTGTGCTTTTCCAATGATTTCTTAGGAACTGTGATAGGCTGTACTCCTTAAAATTAGTGTGCCCAATATTCCGAAAGTATTCGATTCGGTCGGGAAGGTCACTATTCAAACACCCATAGGTATTTGTGATGTGTAAATTTAAAGGCCATACTGCACCACTTGCTATAAAGCGAGGGTCAGAGGGTCTAACCCGCTATAAATCGTAAAAATTAGTTTCGCGTGCTGCGACTCTGAAACTTATGACATTGTTCAGCTAGACGGTAAATTTATTTTATGGACATGAAAAAAAAAACGCTTGCCTTAGTAAAAAGTTACAAATTAAAACAGTAAATTTTCTATAGACCACCGTAGAGTTAAGCCTACTTCAGACTGGAGTTTGGAAATGCCGTTGCGGTCACTGGGACGATTGAGTAAGCTAAACCAGAATGTAGGAAGAAGGCCCTTCTCACCTTGCTATCGTCGACCGATCTGTCTCATGTATTCCCCAGTGGCCTGCGACAGCGTTATTAAGCTACTTTTTCTTTGATGTGTCGGTCTATGGGAAATATATTGTTTTCATTTGTAACTTCTGACTGAGGCAAGCATTTTCGTTCAACATTTTTTTAAACGAAGTCCACCACCTAGCTGAACCCATGTCGTAAGTTACAATGTCATAGTAGGCAAAACTGATTTTTGGAATTCATTTGAATTGGGTTATATACCTTTTGCCCTCGCGGTAGCTCGTTGCGGCTCAGTAGCAGGAGGAAATATGAGCCCTTTCTTCTTTCCACATTAGAAGAGCAAATCCTAAAGTCTGCTTTCCTCCACTCCAGCATTCATTACACTACTGTGGAATGGATAGAAGGATAGGCACAGTGCACTGCTGTCTTTGAATTGCAAGGCACTAGTCACTGCTAGTCATGTCTTGGTTTGTATTGCTTTTGTAATGTGGATGATAGTAGATATATGTCATATCACACTGCGTTTATTTCGGTTCTGGTTTATACAAGACAGTCATTTGGGTTCACTCCTATGAATTTCGCTATTCCAGGCATTGTTCCAAGGGTTCACTGTTATTTGCCGGGTAGACACTTATTTTTCATGCACTTTGTTGTGATAATTTTATTGACTATTGCAAAATAGAGCCCCAAAAGTGTTGTTCCTACTGCCTTTATAGTGCTTAGTGGCTTCATCTTAGAGCTTTTCATAAAATGTCTAGTCATGCCATTGGGTTTTATACCATTCTGTTTGAAACAGCCACAATAAAACATTGTCATTTAAGGTCGCGGGTTTCTAGCCTAGGCGACATAAAACACCATTCAGTGGGCAAAAGAAATTGAATGGCGGCGAATCTATAACTTTAGAGAGATACATCATTCCATAGCCGGCTAAAGCAGGGTGAAAGGTCGCGAATCTAGAGCATTGGAGACACACAAGTCTGTATAACTTTCTAGACATATATATTCTTCATGCCCCACCCCTGCCCGTTTCGATCTGGATGAGCATCGTACCGGCGTGCGGTCGTGTATCACTACTGCGTGGTGCACGTTGAAGACCCCAGGCTAGCGGTTGTACTGCACTTGGCTAAATTGCTCATCTACAGCGAGTGACTCGTCGCAACTTTAAATGGCTGACCAACTACACGCAATATAAATATCCCCACAACCCCAATTTTTTAAAATCTCTTTTATTGCTGTCATTGCGGGCGGCAAGTGTCGTCGGTGTCGTGCACAGAGGTTGCAATAATGTTATAACGCCGAGCTCTTATTAGCTGATTGAAAAAATAGTGGGTAGACCTCAAGGCACCTAGCGTTGAGGTCTGCCAGGATCGCTCCAATAAAAAGCCAATCGGAACTTGGCGTCGTTCCTAAGTAACCGGAACTCCTGGGCAAGGAAGGAGCAGACGACTTGCTCTCCGTATAGGAAATCTGAATGGCCGATATTCTATAGATTCGGCGAAATAGACTATTGTGTATGTGGCTATAGCGTGTTCTGTGGTTTCTTATAGCTAATTATAGAGGGCCACATACGGTGCATAACTCACCATAGAATTTTTCGTAAACGTCCATAGACAATTTTCGTATGGAATTGTGGAGTATTCCCAGGTGATTTACCATAAGGAGATGGTTACATGGAAGGTGCACTTTATTTCGGCAGTTCCAGTCTGCTAGTTTCCCCTGCAGTGGTGTACAAATAAAAGACAACAAAATCAGAGGCAGAAACACACAAGCCACTCACGCGCTTGTCCTCATTGTTTGGCTCTCAGCTGTTTCAGTTTTCACGTAGAAACCACCAGAAACACCTTGCCGCTAGAAACTACCAGAAGGTCACGAGTCGGTCGTGTCTGTGAGTCGAAAAATCCGAAGCACCAATCGTTGGGAGGTTGCCTTGCGGAGGCTAGCCTCACGACGTCGTGCCCCCCCCCCCTCCCCTCCCCTTTTCCGGATTAACAGGACTCAGGGTGTTGCAGCAAAAACGCGCTCCAGAAGCGGTGAATGTACAATACCTTTTCTCGAAACGCGCTGCTTGTTTTGTGCTCGTTCAGACTGCAAATCAATCTTCGAGAAACTCGTTTGGCGAATCAAAATATGCCAGAAAAATGCATCGTGTGAACGAGCCTTAAAACAACACGCAACGGTTGCACTACACTCGTGTCTGCCCGAAAGGTCCGAAAAGAGCTTAATTATCGTCTGCTTTCCCATGGTCCCCTCAACTCTTGGGAATCCGCCCGAATTTAGCGAAAAGTTCGTATTTTGTGATTGGTGTTTCTCCGGTGTTATGTTTGGTGCTCGCCGGCGTCGCGGACCTTGGATAAACCCCAGTCCCAAAACCCTTTGGACCATTTAGAACGGCCTGTCCCATCACGGGAAAGCGTTCGCGCCAGCGCCGTGACTGGGCGGCACGGGGGCAACGCCGGCTGTGTGAATGACGACCAACCGACCGCAGACGGGAGGGCAAAGCGGAATATTTTTTAACTCCCACTGCATATTGTGGAGGTGTTGTCATACAAGAACTCCGGTTTGAAAGGGGAGTAAAACCAAGTGATATCGCTTTTATACTCTGTCACTTGGCGACCGGAGAAAAATTGTAGTTAATCTTTTTATTTACTCCCATGTGCGGGAGTAAATACTTTAGGCTACATAGTTTAAATGGCATCTTAGCCTTCAATTCTCAGATCTGGGTAAGTTTTCGTTTAACAGTGTTCCCTCGATTATCTCGTACCCTCGATTACTAAACGCGTACTATAAAATCTACACCTCCTCGCCTCCGTGAACGATTGAACAAAACTTATATCTGCCCAATATTAGGATACGCAACTCGCTACCAGGGCTTCTCATCAAACCTACGTGAATAACAAAATTGAACCTGTTTAAAATCGAGCGACCTGTCTTGTTTTATGATCAAATTTAAGTTTAGAGAGAATATCATTATTAATACAGAATTATTCAATTTATTTTATGGAAACGCGGCGTACAATATAGCTCATCTGCTTAGTTAACAGATGATACAACCCCACTAGAACATCTCACTCTTTAAACATGTTGATAGAAAATCATGTATATTTACCCAGTGTACTTGATTTATTTGCGGGATAATGAATATGTACTTACAAGAAGCCACGTCCGACTGGGGCTTTTGTTTGAGGACGAAAACACTTCAGAAATACTTCGAAATGAACGGTTCTCGAATCCACTGTCGTTCACGTTTTGAGGTTAGATTTTATCATGTGAGTGGACTTCGATCGAGTCAACACAAACAAACCAAGCTCAATGCGACAACGGCCCACGAAGTTGGCAAGCGAAAGCATGCCGACTTCGTGGAAAGTTGTTGCATTTAAAGTGACGAATGGTATAGCCGCATTTTATTTAATGTTTATGTACTCTCTTTTTGTAAATTTCTGGCATTCACACTCCACGCAGTGTTTCAAATTTACTTGCATGGAGCATGCAAATCGTAAATCGAGATACATCGTGAGCGTACTGTTTAGAAGGACACATTCAGGTAGAAGTCGGAAAAATTAACAAATTTCCATTGGCTGCTTGTTCGTGTCCTTGAGTCATAATCTTCCACTTCAAGAGAAAATTGAAATAATAATAAAACGCGCTGAGTTTTACGCACGGACACACAACCGTGAAGATGTTCGTGAGCTCGCAACTTACGCTGTAGATTTCTCTGGATACTTACACAGGCCATGGCTGTGCAAAGGAAACACTTTATTCCTCACGAGTTTGACCCTAGCCAGTTGACAAATGCGTCACAAAACATTATTCTGGTGACCTATTTTCAGTAAGTGAGCACCCTTGCTTGGACCGTTCGACATGTATACAGGACTACATGATGAGAAGCAGACGGCTCTCCGCTGTTCTGTCGTTCGAGCAGTTCGAGAGTAGGAACCACCATAGTTTCTCCAGAACAAGAGTCCACCGGAATAGGAACTGACATGCTCCGAGAGTCATGGCGTTTACGAGATGATGTGGGCGAGGAGGTTGAGGAGAGGTGGCTTTAGAGGAGGTTGCACGGCGGAGGCTAGTCTCATGACGTCATGACACTCTCACCTGCTGAGCCCACTTGGCACAGTGAAACGAAAATGAACGAGCTTGTAGTGGCAGCAACCCAAGTGCGAAGCCTACCTTCGCATTTGGGACGCACACAAGCTCATCGGGATGAAAGAGCATCACCATGAGCCTATTTATGTATTTATTTATTTATTGTTACCTAGATCACCCGTTGGGAATTACATGTAGGGGGACGGAAATAATTGTAACAAAGCGAGCATATAGCGAGAACTAGAAACACAAATTAACAAATCATAACAGTAGAAGCACGCCAACACATGCTACAGTACTATGAGAACACGATCAACGGCAAGCACAGGCCGAACAAACTAAGCCTTCCAAACATACTACAATAGATGATTTAATCGACAAAAAATTAAACGTTACGAAGCTATACCAGTGAGTCGGGCAGCACGTTCCAATCACTAAATGTTTTGGGGGAAAATGAATATTTTAGAACGCCAGTACTCGTGAAAAAGTATCTTTTTTGCATTTATTGTCCGAAAGATAAACACAATGAGGTGCCAGGAGATACCTTGATTTGCCTATCCTGATGGTACCGTAATATAGATTATGCTTAAGCTTAAGATAGATACACTTTTTGTTTTAGTTTTAAAGGTTTCCATCCGAGCAGGAGCTCCATTTGAGAGATTCTATCGTGAAAATTAGAGTTATTTGGCTCATATCTCGCAGCCTTATTCTGAATTCGTTCGATACGGTTTGTACATATTTACGTGTCCGGGTCCCCAATAATACAATAATAGTCAGCGATTGGAAGGACGTAATAAAAGTGGAGGGTTTATTTCCATTGAGATCAAATGTTTCTGAAATTGCGACGCAAGAAATGCATCATTCCGCTGGCCTAAAGCACAAGTGCTCCACGTGATTATTCCATCGTAAATCAGAGGTTAGTTGAACCCCGAGATATATAGCTTCAGTACTAAGTTGGAGAGCATGATTGTTTAGTTTAAAAAGAGCAGAAACAATTTTACGTGTTATAGTGAATCGAACATGGACACATTTGTGTACATTAAGGTACATTTTCCATTTATCACAACGCTCTGTTATCTTATTTAAGTCACTGTAGGATCTGAACGTTGTCGTCGTCGGACACTTTTTTGTGTAAAACTAAGTCCTCAGCATACAACCTAATACACGATGTAATTCCATGTGTGATATCATTTATAAAAAAACAAAAAAGATAGGGCCTAAAACAGCCTTGTCAAACAACTGAAGTTACGAAAACTATTTTCGTAATTGTTGTCCAACTCGCTTGTACCCTTGCATTTCAATGCACTATCAATCATAACCTGAAGTTACTTCTACATATGATGAATGAACTCAATTTATAATCGCACGCTGTTTCCTACCGTCGTTATTATTGGCTGTTCACTGCAAAATATTTGCATCGATGTTTGGACTGCGTAGAATTATGCAGAAGAAGGCAGTGATTAATTACATCAAACGCTTTCCTGAAATCAAGAAAAAGACAAGAAGTTTGACGTTTATGGATTGTTCAAGCAAGGTTATGATAACATTAAAGTAGTTGCGCGTTCCATTATAGACTTCCGCGGAAACCATAATGAGCTGAGAAAAAAAAACTGTTATTTAATATAGTTATGAGTTTAGAGTAAATCATCAGTCCCATTATTTTACAGCAATCGAAAGCGTGAATGACGTAGCATGAGAGGGATGTCCGGAATCTCGACATCCAGAATACAATCGCGAGGGGCTCCCCGCTCTACAACTGCGAATAGTTCTGTTTGGTCTCTCCGGGACGCAGGCCACCGTGGTCATGATTGTCAGGAAGTACATCGCCATTGCAGATCCACGTCTCTCCGAAGAACTGGCGCAACCTGTGGTTGACTTTACTCAAGATGTCTTGATAGTTAACTCGAGAAACAAAAAAAAAAAAAAACGTCATCAGGAAGAGGAGGGAGACGCTTCTTTGCACTAAATTGTAGGCGAAGGATAAATCTGAACGGGCACAAAATTGATGTTTCTTGAGCTAAACCTCGGTTTGCCCTAGCTCAATAAAGCCAATAGCATCTCGAAAAAAAGTTCGCGTTCGGTCGTTCCACGCCCTTGCAGCTTCATTACAAAAGACTACAAAACCGGAGACTCGGAAAAGTGTCGATTTGCGACGGGTCTCAATCGAAGAGCAGTAATCTCGTTCCGCTAAGTGCTCGTTGCTGTCTAGGACCCCATTTCTAGTTTGCCTCAGCGGTGTAGAAGTGCGTAGAGAAGAGCCGTGGCCCAATAGAGGCTTCTTCAAGGGGCGGTGTAACAATTGTCGGACTTTGAACAGTTAATTGCTAGAATTGTTTCATGTGACCTATGCAATGATAAACAGAAAACAAATTTTTCCACGCGTGCCCTAGTTTGTGTAAAAAATGTGAAAAAATCAAATTTATGGGTACTCCTCAGCTTACATTGTCTTTTGAGTCGCGTCACTCGTAGGACCATGTTCGCTTCTATCTCCGGTGACCCCAACCCTCCATCTGTGACGTTCAGGCGTTTATAGGTCTGATACGACCACAATACAACACCGCACCAGCTGAGCATCGTTGGAGATCGCCGTGAGCGATGAAGACAAAGAGAGTTCACCACGGGAAAGATGGCGAGATGGTGTCGAGAGAAAATGGCGTTTGTTCCTTCGCGAAAACGCAGTAAAATTGCAGTATCTTGAGGAAAGTTCACACGTTTTCTGTCATTTATGCTAAGATGGGCATTATGAAACATAAAAGCTGCGGAGTCTTTGAAATTTGAAATTGTTGCACTGCCTACGAACTTTTGATAGTTTATAATTCCCCTCTAAATTGTTACAACACATTAAGGGGCCCATCTAAATTAGTAACCCAAATTACAAGTTATTAATTTTTTTTCGCGAAGTTATTGAAGTTTTATAGTTGTTCTGAAAGGCTAAGATATTTTACTAGAAACACTGAACACCTGACGTCAGATGTAATATTGAACTAAACGCATGGAAGTACAGCTTCATGCCAAATTACAAGTAGTGTTACAAGTATCCCGATGATGTGAAAGGAATGCTGGTTAAGCTCAAGTCAAAAAACAAAAACATACCTAAATATTGGTTGAAACCATTACTTTAAAATTCCTATATTGTGTGAAATGCCTGATAGGTAATTGGTAGGGTTCGGCGTTTTCGGTTTTTATTTTTTCAAAATTCGACGTACTTTTTTCGGTGTTTATTTTAAAATTAAATTTTCGTTTTTTTTTTCGGTGTATATTTATTCCCAAAAAGGTTTACCGCTTTTTTTTCGGTGAATATAAAAGAAACACCGCCGGACACCGGCTCAGATGATCCTTGTAGCTGTGATATTTGTGATTACTCAAAGAATAACGTCACATATACATACGTCGTCTTCACTACAACTTCCGTCAGGACACACCTCAAAATCGCGGAATTCGCGGGCATAATCTTCAGCACGCTTCTTTTTCCTTCCCATTCTAACGACGTGACCGTCTGAGTTGATAACAGTACAACAACCAGCGGAATGGTAAAAAAAAAACATCCATTGTATATATGTTTTTAATTATATTGAAGTTTGAGAGGTGGTGTTAAGAAAGATATTAACGGTTTTCCTCGATGTCGTCTGAAGTGCATGAAACGCAAAACCTTCTACTAGCCCACATCCGGACTTTTCTTTGGGACGGGGAACTTGACACACTAAGCCCGATCACAGAAAGGACACAGATGTCCCGCGAAGGCCAATCCAAGACCTCTTTTGTTGCATGTTGAACCTTGGAAGAGGGCAATCACGAAGACGTCCCACTATGTCGAACCTTGCAAAGCCCTCTCTCTTACCCCCCCCCCCCCATCCCGACGCGGCCCTGAAAAACGGACCTTTTTCGGTTAAAACCGAATTTTAGAAAACGAATTAGACGTACTTTTGTCGGTTTACACCGAACACGCTGAACCTACAAACTGACGTTTTTCGGTTAAAACCGAATTTCCGAAAATGGATTCGGCGTACTTTTATCGGATTTTATCGGTTTAACCCGAAGACTCCGAACCCTAGTAATTGGTAAGGAAATTAGTCTTTCACTTGACGTAAGTTTTCCTGTAAAACTGAATGATTTTATAGGTCACGGGACGTTGATTTCTCCCGCTAAATTTAGCGGGGAAACTAGATCGGTGTCAAGGTCACAAAACATGCAACATTCAATATAACTTTAGCGGGTAACTGATTTGGCGTATATGTAGCGTGACGTCAATTTTCTGTTAAGTTTAGAGAGGAAACTAAATTGATGTTTTGGCCAATTGACGGGCATTTTCGCGAATATTCATTGGGGAAACTGCATTGATGTATAGGACACGTGCCGTCAATTTCTCCAGGGTTTATAGGTCGCGGGACATCAACCGACGTCACGCGACGCCATTTTCCCAACTACATTTGGCGGAAAATGCTCAAACGGACGACCGCACGACCGAACGGATGGTCGGACAAAATTTTTGGAATCGAGAGGTAGCGTTAAAAATAATTTAGTGGCTTTAAAATAGCTTCTTAGACAATCTGCTCGACTTCCACGTTGTGCATGTAACGTCAACCCAATCGAGAGCCCGGGAAAATTGGAATATTTGTTTTGACCGGACTTGTGCTCGTTACCTAAAAAATGTAATGGCTTACAAGTACAAATTACTGAGCCTCAAATGTAATGAATTACCGTTACAAATCACTTTCGCAAAAGGGTAGTGTATTAGTTTACTCGTTACGTTACAAATTACTTTCTCGTTACTTTCTCCGTACACTTATCCAGAAAACTATAAAAACAATTTTGATATTTTTTAGAAATGTTCTGCGACACTATTTTTCATTTCTTATACGCCCGTAATATGGTGGTCCTTGTAAAAATAAATTATTGTATTTAAGTGAAAGAGTGTAGGTACACACCGTTCACCTGTAAGTTGATAAGGCACCGAAAGCTGCAACCACACCCGCCATCCCGCTAGCTTACGCACTCCGAAAGTGATCCCTGCAATTGTGCAGACAAAGCTAGCGCTATGCATGCTCAGTAGCAGCGTCTACCTCCGCTGCGAGATTCGGAGCAAATGACGGAATCTACAAAAGCACCCTTTTGACTCGGGTGTTTGGCCTTTTATTCACAAGAAAAGAAAACTTGGTTCTATCGTTACAATGTATAGCCAATGCAGAATGCAGGTGTCCCCGCTTACCTTGATATGTTTCCGTCGATAAGAGTTAGTTGTTCCAGATGATGACAATGTGTGTTTTTTGGCAAGCAAAGTATGCACTGAAACTCTAGGTTTCCGTTCTCCTTAATACCTTGAAATTTGAACATCTCCTTGAAATGTGCCATGGAGACGACGGACACTCCATGACCGAAAACTGGACCAGTCAGAGAAAAAGTGGCGGTTATGGGTTTTCGATCTTTTATCGTTTCTCACTTTCATACCAATATTCGTGGAGGCCAGGTGAGGGGAGGGCATAGAGAGCGAGAGAAGGGTGGCCATCGGTCTCACAAAACAATACTGGATCACACCAGTTTTAAGTGTTCTCTCTTTCTCTCTCTCACCACTCCTTCGATGGCCCAAAACACCCCCACCCTCTTTATGTTTATAGTTGGCTGTAAATTCAGGAGTGGACTCGACCACCATGCCCAGACATGTAAACCAAAAGATGTATCGTCCGTACCCACAAAGACGATGTTCTTAGCCTCGTGCCGGGCGCTTTTCAGCCGTGCCTCATGAGCGTGCTAGAATTAAAAAGCGCACATTCAAAACAAAGAGAAGTCAAACCCCCGCGCGAGACTACAACGTTTGTTACGCGAGTTGTGAACCCGCGAAACGAGGGGGTAAGGACCTGTGTTTGATGTCTGTGCAGGTGGCGGGAGACGTCGAAGAAGTTGGAAAGTGTAGAACGGTGTAAAGACAGAAACAAATAAACACGAAGGGCTTTCTCCTGCCCGGGAGATGAGGAAAAACACATTGGAAGTTGACAGAGACCTTACTCGGCGTTGTCTTATCTGATTTTTGTCTTTCGTAAATTCGTACATGCCTTGCCCCTTTTCTAGTGGTTCTAGTGACCGGTCATACAAAACGTCATGTTTTCTTTCGGCTATTTTCTCCTTCCTGATGTTTTCTATTTGTATTTGAAATTTCTCTCTTTATGCTGCTGAATGTTCTGCTCGTATTGCTCCAGTATTATGCTCATATTTGTAATATTTGTAATAAGTAACGGGAAGTTAATGTAATCCATTACCAATATTTTGTAACAAAATTACATTACAAATTACTTCCGAAAACATAACGTGGCAGTTACTTGAACCTCATCCCAGAAGACCCATACAAGGTGAGCAGTTCGAACCACCTCATCGACGTACTACGGGAGGGCCTTCCCGGAGTCAACAACGCTTTCTCCTTGGTCGTCGTGGAATCGTTTTATTCGGTTACACAGCACAAACTTCTAGTTGCTGTTCGGGAACTGATTGAGACATCGGGCATTCTTGCATTTCGAAATGCGTGTGGAATTACGGCTGATGCTTTCCTGGAAGTGTTGGACTGCTACCTAAATTCAACGCTTGTTTGCTTTGAGGACAAGGTGTACGTGCAGAGGCGTGGCATTTGTATCGGGTCTAGTGTGGCGCCTGTACTATGTGAGATTTTCCTTGCCAAGTTTGACCGCTCGGTTTTGCATGAGTTGGCTGATACCCCCGTTGTGAAGGTTGGTAAGTACGTTGACGATTTTATTATTTTTGTTAGTGTTCCTGCAAAGCAAAGCCTGGTTTCTTTAGTGGAGACTACTCTGGAGGTTCTTAGCAGATCTTCTAAGCATTTACATTTTACCTACGAACTTCCGCTGGAACGATTTTTACAGTTTTTAGATATCAGGCTGTCTTTTAACTCCCTTGACCATGTGTGCTCGATGTACAGGCCACGCACAAAAAATGCCCTTTTGGCGTTTGACTCAGCCCACCCTAAATTGATAAAGAGGGGCATCGCCTCGCTGCGCCTCCGGTTGGCACTGCTGAAGTCCTGTCCGCATGTAATTAGTGACAGTTTTGACCTCCAGACACTTCGCTTAGAACACTCCGGTTTTCTCTCGGTTCTAAAACAGGGAGTTGCGGAATCCCTTCTAAAAAAGTTGAAAAGCCCATCGGTTGTACCCAAGAAGAAATTAAAGAATTTCGTAGTGCTACCTTACATTCATAAGGAGTCGCACAATCTAAAAAAGGATAGCGTCTAGGTTCGTTGTGGACGTTGTTTTCACTGCCCCGTGCAGATTGTCAAAATTGTGCGCTTTGGTGAGCGGGCCGAAAGTGAACAAACTTGTTTGCAGCAAGAAACCCGTCACAAAGTGTGTGCCTTGTGCCACTGAGGTGGTTTACGGGATTCCTTTAACGTGTGGTCGTGTTTACATAGGCCAGACGGGACGTTGCTTATATGATAGACTTCGAGAGCATGCGGCTTCTCTTGGCAACAATTACGGTTCCCACTGGCCGGGGCATTCTAAAACTTGTGGTTGTTCTCCCATGCTGGACGGTGCGCAGGTGGAGGGACGCAACAAAGGAGGGTTAGAACAAGAGTTGCTGGAGGCGGAAAAAATACATGCTTGTGACAATGACGTTTGTATAAGCGTCGGATCGGTGTATATGCAGCTGAAAGAGTACAGTTTCATTAACACTTCTAACTTGTAAATATTAACGCGGCGCTTTTCTTTCCTTTCTTCGTTCGGATTGTGCGGCGGGGTGATGTAGATTATTTTTCTGACATTTTGAACAGGCGGTGGGCGGGCTGTATCTGCTGATTTGGTGGTATGCCGTGTTTTCGTTGAAATGAGACTACGCGCGTGCACGGCGATAGAAAAGTTGGAAGCATTCAACAAACTTTAGTTGGCAGTTAGCGCTTGTCCTGTGTGCTCCTTCGTCTTTTGTCCCGTTTTTTTGCTATTTTTAATATGAATATTTGAAAAAAGTAACGAATTACAAATAATTCGTTACTTGTAACAGATTACTTCCCAAGTTTGGTTTTGGCCTTACCATATCTTGCCGTTTTTTTAATGGCTTCTTTAAATTACGAGATAAAAAAGAGCATACTGGGAAGTGTAAAATTAGGTATTCCGAAAATGTATCTAGTTTCACTAGCTAAAACAACAGCCCAGGCGGTTTTTAGCTACCCAGACTAACTACACTGTCTTTAAGGAATTTGTGGTAGTTAGTCTCCCAGCGTACAGATTATCTCACTTGTACTACGGTACCTTGTATTGCAGAATTGAGTCTTTGTTTTTTTTGTTTTCGTAGCGGTTATCAACCATGTTTTCCGTGGCCCAAATGTTTCCTTCCGTGCGCCGTTTGTTTTCTTCTCTGTATGCAAAACGCACATCAAACTGTCGGTCATGCTGTAATAATCCTGAGGTGTGTGTGTGTGTGGGGGGGGGGGGGGCAACGCGCCTATCAGCAACAATGGCTATCAGTCACCAATTCAATCTGTAGTGTTCGACATCCAACTCCGTTCCAAATAACTATTCATGTCTAGAAGTGTTGACTGGTGTCAGTAATATTGCCGCGCGCACAGCTTGCCAAGTAGGCAGCGCGCGCGTGGCCTAACGGTTATAGCGCCTGCCTCCCACGCGAAAAGCCAGGGTTCGATTCCTGGCCGCGGGGACACCTTTTTGTTGACATCTATTGTAATGTTCTGGTGAATTCGAGAACCGTGTTGCTTGTTCGAGGTCAGAAAGTTCTACACGCCGAACCTTCGGGGCCGATTATTCCACAAGCCCACGCATGTACTATCGCGGACAATATGAGCTGAAACAGCGCTCCGGCCGGTGCACGGTACTACCTGCGCCGCCTGTCGCCTAGCTCCGCACACATGGCGCACCCTGAGTCCGAGATAAATTCTCACTTGCGCTCGCTGCGTCACTGCGCTCTTCTGGCCGTCTGCAAGCGAGACGGCGGGTGCGACAGCGGGCATGTGTGTGGTAGGGCGGTGGGGGAAACAAAAGATTACACTTGTCGTCCCTCTTTTGGAATTGATTAACATTGGGCCACATGGCACACGCATCGTGATGGTGGTTCCGTCGACCAATATTTTCGCTAGCAGACGGCCGGAAGAGCGCAGCGGCGCAGTGAGCGCAAGTGAGACTTTATCTCGGCCTCAGGGTGCGCCGTGTTAGGGAGCGATGCGACAGGCGGCGCAGGTAGTACCGTGCACAAGCCGGAGCGCTGTTTCAGCTCATATTGTCCGTGATAGTACATAAGAGGCTCCGCGTGGCAAGCCGCAGTCAGTTTCGCCCCAGCGTTCGACTCTGCTCTTTCGCCGACTCCGACGCCCACGACGCTCTACTGTTATCTTTCTGTTTCCTTTTCCTTTTTGGGCACAAGTTCGCCCCCATTAAACGTTTAGTTTACTTCAGTTATTCATCGCATCATCACTTGTCATTCGTGACATTTTGGTGGAGGTGCGGGGTAACGCATGCCCCTGCCGCGTACCCCTCCGAGTTCCCGGAGTGCAAGTCCGATCACAAGCCCCAAGAACCCAACGAAGACCAGACCGAGCTCCGATCAAGTCGCCGGAACCTTGGCCTACCCCCGGAGTTAGGACCCTTGCCACCTAGGACCAGGGAAACAAGGACGACGACGATGGCCAACCAGTAGGAGACCCCGGCCGCTTCTGCCGTCGTATACCTGCCCGTCGCACCCCGGACTCCGACGCCTTTCCACGGGGAGATCCACGAGGACGTTGAAGATTGGCTTCAACATTACGAACGAGTGGCCCGCCATAACCGATGGACACCGGAGCAGTGCCTTCAGAACGTCTACTTCGCTCTGGAAGGCACGGCACGCACCTGGTTTGAGAACCACGAAGCGTCAATTTCGTCGTGGGAAGAATTCGAGGCCGAGCTGCGACGCACCTTTGCCAACCAGCACCGACGACAGCGTGCCGAAGAACTCCTACGAGCGAGAACCCAAGGGCCGACCGAGAGCGTCACAAGCTTTGTCGAAGACGTTCTCCACCTGATGAATCGCGCCGACCCGACCGCTCCCGAAGACAAAAAGCTGCGTGTCTTGATGCGCGGCGTGAAGGAAAACATCTTCGGTGGCCTTGTGCGGAGCCCGCCTACCACCGTCAAAGGTTTCATCACTGAGGCCACCAACATCGAGCGTGCTCTGCAAGCCCGGGCCAGCCACTACCAGAGACTACCCGGCGTCAGCGCGGTTTCGCAATCCGCTTGCGACCTTGCCCACGACACCCCGGGCATTCGTGAACTTATCCGCGACATCGTCCGGGAGGAGCTTAAGAAGCTTCTGCCGACTGCAGAGCGCCCGGCCTCAATCTCCATTGCCGAGGTTGTTCGGGACGAGGTTCAGCGAGCGTTCCTGCCGGATACCCCTGTCACCGTGGCCGCAGCCAATGAGCCGACGCTGAGCTACGCCGCCATGGCCCGACGCCCGCCGCAAGCTCCCCGCCAAGCCACGGCGGCGCCCCGAAGAGACGCCCGAACGCCGCAGTACCCCCGACGACAGGAAGATCAGGCGCACGCTCGCCCAGAACAACCTGCGCCGAGGAAGACGGACGTCTGGAGGACGGCCGACCGACGCCCGCTGTGTTACCACTGCGGGGAAGCTGATCATGTGTACCGCCGATGCCCATACAAACGACTCGGGCTGCGCGGGTTCCACCCGAACGATCCGCGCCCCCGTTATGGTGAACGCCCTCGGGAGATCGACGAGTACCTTCGACGACCTCAGTCTCCCGAGCCTGCGTACCGCCGAGTGTCCCGGTCGCCGTCGCCACGGCGTCCAGCTTCACCGATGCACCGACCCCGACGTGAAAGCCTGTCACCCCTCGCTCCACGCCGGGGAAACTAGGCGCGGCAACCCCTGGAGGTGGAGTTGCCGAAGACGACCGACGCCAAGATCCTCCACGAACGTCGGAGGGCCCCCACTCGAACGCTACCAGAGACCGAAACGACGCTCCTGTAACGGTGTCCAACAACCTAAACGTCGTCATCGACGGCTACGACGCATCAGCACTCGTGGACACCGAAGCAGACTACTCAGTCTTGAGTGGGAGGCTTTCCCGCCGCCTTCGAAAAGTCACGACGCCGTGGGATGGACCTCAAATACGAACCGCCGGAGGGCACCTCATCACACCAGTCGGGAGATGCACTGCTCGCGTCGAGATCAACGGTGAGACGTGTCCTGTGAAGTTCGTCGTTCTGCAAGACTGTTCGAGGGACGTTATCCTCGGAATGGACTTTCTCTGCGAGTATGGCGCCGTCATCGACCTCGGGGCAAACCAGCTGACACTGCGAAAGCCTGTTTTACCGTCTGTGGAGACCAACACGACGTCAACCGCGATCCGAGTTATCGCCGACCATGTGAGCTTACCGCCGCGGTCAAGTGTTTTTGTCACCGTCAAAACCGACGCAGCCACGCACGGTGAAACTCTTCTGGAAGGCAGCGTCCAACTGCTCCTTGAGAAAGGAATTGGCGTCGCACGAGGCGTAACGGATCTTCAAGAAGGACGTACAACTGTTCTTGTGACAAACTTCCGAGAGGAGCCGCAGCACCTAACGAAGGGTACCACCGTGGGCCACATCGAGGAGCTTCAGGCGCCAGCCGTGGTCACCGCAATCTCCGAAGAAACCTCGTCGTCACAGCAGAACAGCACGTCGCCGCCGCCGATCGACATCGACCCCGAGCTCCCAGCTCCTAAGCGCCGGCAACTGGTTGATCTCCTCGCCGAATACAGTGACTGTTTTGCCACATCGTCGAAAGTTCGCCAAACCCCAATGGCGAAACATCGCATTGTTACCCACGACGACGCGCTCCCTGTCCACCAGTCGCCGTATCGAGTCTCCTTAAAGGAAAGGAAGGTGATTCAAGATCAAGTCCAGGAAATGCTCGACGACGACATCATTCAACCCTCAAGAAGTCCATGGGCGTCCCCAGTCGTCCTTGTAAAGAAGAAGGACGGAACCCTGCGGTTCTGCGTGGACTATCGTCGACTGAACAATGTGACGAAGAAGGACGTCTATCCGCTCCCCCGCATCGACGATACGTTAGACCGACTGCGCCACTCCCGATATTTTTCGTCGATGGACCTGAAGAGTGGTTACTGGCAGATTGAAGTCGACGAACGCGACCGGGAGAAAACTGCCTTCGTCACTCCCGACGGACTGTACGAATTCAAAGTGATGCCATTCGGACTTTGTACAGCGCCAGCCACCTTCCAGCGTGTCATGGACACCGTGTTGGCAGG
Source organism: Ixodes ricinus (assembly GCA_037355805.1). Taxonomy (NCBI): domain Eukaryota; kingdom Metazoa; phylum Arthropoda; class Arachnida; order Ixodida; family Ixodidae; genus Ixodes; species Ixodes ricinus. Next base: position 38,791 of record JAZHYW010010272.1, read on the forward strand.
TCTGAAATGGCAGAGCTGCCTCGTCTACCTCGACGATGTCGTGGTATTTTCACGAGATTTCGACGAGCACCTGAAACGACTTCGAGCCGTGCTTCAAGCCATCAAGACCGCCGGCCTGTCACTCAAGCCAACAAAGTGTCGATTTGCCTATAGTGAACTTAAGTTCCTCGGCCACGTCGTGAACAACAAAGGTGTTCTCCCTGACCCAGAGAAGACCCGCGCCGTAGCTGCATTTACGCCGCCGTCTGACAAGAAGGCCGTGAGAAGATTTCTCGGACTCTGTGCCTACTACAGACGATTTGTACGGGACTTCGCCAAGCTGTCCGCACCGCTGACACACCTCACGAAGGACGCCGTAAAGTTCGAATGGACAGAAGAACACCAGCGGTCATTCGATGAGCTGAAACGAAGACTCCAGACGCCCCCGATTCTTGGCCATTTCGACCAGTTCGCGGATACAGAAATCCACACGGACGCCAGTAACACCGGACTTGGCGCGGTGCTAGTTCAAAGGCAGGACGGGGCAGAGCGAGTCATCGCATACGCGAGTCGGACGCTATCTAAGGCGGAGAAGAACTACTCTACAACTGAAAAAGAGTGCCTTGCTGTCGTCTGGGCAATAACAAAGTTTCGCCCATATTTGTATGGAAGTCCTTTTCGCGTGGTCACGGACCACCACTCGCTCTGCTGGCTCGCGAATCTGAAAGACCCCTCCGGACGCCTCGCCCGGTGGAGCCTACGACTGCAGGAGTTCGACATGACCGTTGTGTACAAGTCCGGCCGGAAGCACAATGACGCCGACTGCCTGTCAAGAGCTCCCGTCGAGGCCGGGCCTGCCTGTATCGAAGACGACGACGATGAGTGCTTCCTCGGCGCTTTGAACGTCAGCGACATGGCAGCGCTCCAACGAGACGACCCCGAACTGCGACCGCTCATCGAGCACTTAGAGGGACAAGCGAGTACGGTTCCCCGTGCTTTCTTAAGAATCCTGCATACCTTCTCCATGCGGCGAGGGGTACTGTACAAGGAGAACTTCGTCAACAACAACACAGCATGGCTGTTGGTTATTCCTGCCAGCATTCGAGAAGAAATCTTCCAAGGATGCCATGACGACCCAACGGCTGGACACCTTGGCTACAGCAGGACGCTCGCCAGGATTCGAGAAAAGTACTACTGGCCGAGGCTACCGAAGACCGTTCACCTGTACATTCGATCATGCCACGAGTGTCAGCGACGCAAAAAACCGCCGACGAAGCCGTCAGGACTTCTGCATCCGATTGCTCCTCCGTCCAGGCCGTTCCAGCAGATCGGAATGGATCTACTTGGCCCTTTCCCGCTGTCAACGTCGGGAAACCGCTGGATAATCGTCGCCACGGATTATCTTACACGGTACGCCGAGACGAAGGCCCTTCCATCGGGTACGGCTGTGGAAGTCGCCAAGTTTTTCATCGAGTCCATTGTCCTCCGGCACGGTGCCCCCGAAGTCCTCATTACAGACCGTGGATCATCGTTCATGGCCCAGCTGACGCAAGAGATCCTTCGCCTCAGCGGCACCGGCCACCGTCGAACCACTGCGTACCATCCGCAGACAAATGGACTAACCGAACGGCTAAACAAAACTATCGCCGACATGGTCTCCATGTATGTCGACGTAGAGCACAAGACTTGGGACGAGGTGTTACCCTACGTCACGTTTGCTTACAACACGGCGGTGCAAGAGACGACAGGAGTGACCCCGTTTCAGCTGGTGCATGGCAGAAAAGTAACGACCATGCTCGACGCAATGCTGCCCCACGAACCAGCTGACGATGGGATCCCCGACGCCCAGGTGGTTGCTCAACGAGCCGAAGAAGTTCGCCAGCTTGCCCGACTCCGAATTCAAGATCAACAACGTGTCGACGCTACCCGGTACAACCTTCGTCGTCGGGACGTCCACTTCCAGCCCGGAGATAGGGTGTGGGTGTGGACACCGATCCGCCGCCGTGGTCTCAGCGAAAAACTCTTGAAGCGCTACTTCGGACCCTACAGAGTGCTTCGTCGACTCGGAGATCTGAACTACGAGGTGATGCCCGACGGAACACGGACTTCATCACGCCGCCCTCCACGACCAGAAGTCGTCCACGTCGTGCGCATGAAGCCGTACTACGCTCGATAGGACTGTGGACCTTATGTGTTCCAAATGACTCTTTAGCTTACCGTTCGTTATGTTTGCTTTGCTTTGCTTTGCTTTGCTTTGTTTTGTTTGTTTGTGCTGCATCGGGGCGATGCACTTTTTAAAGGGGGGAGTAATGCCGCGCGCGCAGCTTGCCAAGTAGGCAGCGCGCGCGTGGCCTAACGGTTATAGCGCCTGCCTCCCACGCGAAAAGCCAGGGTTCGATTCCTGGCCGCGGGGACACCTTTTTGTTGACATCTAATGTAATGTTCTGGTGAATTCGAGAACCGTGTTGCTTGTTCGAGGTCAGAAAGTTCTACACGCCGAACCTTCTGGGCCGATTATTCCAGAAGCCCACGCATGTACAGTAAGGGGCTCCGCGTGGCAAGCCGCAGTCAGTTTCGCCCCAGCGTTCGACTCCTGCTCTTTCGCCGACTCCGACGCCCGCGACGCTCTACTGTTATCTTTCTGTTTCCTCTTTATTTTTGGGCACAAGTTCGCCCCATTAAACGTTTAGTTTACTTCAGTTATTCACCGCCTCATCACTTGTCATTCGTGACAATATCGTCATCTGGGTTTTTATGAATCTATTTGAGCAAGTTGCCTATGAAGAGCTGTTCGTCACAGTTATAAATCCTCTTCAGTTAGGTGAGAGCCTACAGACTCCCCCCCCCCTCACCCAACCGGCCAATTAAATCTGTTTGGAAAAAGTAGCAGAAATTGTTTTATTATTGCACGTTTGTGGATCCCAATTGCTTTTTATGGCTGCTCGTCGTGTGTTTGGTATTTATGTGCTTATAAATTAGTCAGGCACACCTTGGGCAGTAACAGCTATTATTTACATATTTTTGCTTTGACGTGCGTGAGCACCAGCCAGTGTTGTACGCGTTCCTCAAATATAGGAACGAAATTTCGTTCTTCGTTTCTTCCGAATTTTGGGACGCGTTCCCGTTACAAGTTCCATCTTTGAGAAAGAAACTTGTTCCCGTTACAGCTAAAAAATAGTACGTATTGTTACATATACGTTACTTCTGTATTGTGCTAGTTAACATATGTAGTTATATCAAACGTAGTTTTTCTTTTATCGATCTATTTTATCCAAAGAGAACATACAAATTTTAATGCCGTGATGAAAGGGCACCAGGAGAAAAAAAAAAACAAGCGGAAAGAAGGCTCTATTTTAATGCAAAAGCATTAGCTGTCTGATTAGACAAAGCCGGCGAAAACAGCAACTAAATTTTCATTGACTGGGCGATGACTGTAGCAGCGAAACGGCACCTAAATTCCTATCGGCTGCGAAAAATTTCTCGGGACGTTCCTCTAAACAAAGGAAACTAATGGCTTTGAAACAAAAAATTCGTAAACTTAGGGCTGGGTGTGAATCAAACCCAGGCCATCGGGGTGCGAGACAACCACGCTTCTTCGACGCCACTACGGCTCCATGGGTCCGGCTGACTAAAGCCGTGCCTAGTGCGTGCGTTATGCTTTCGCATTCTAAAACGTAAGCAGTCTTATGTGTTTCTGCCGACGTTTTCCGCGGTATATTCAGCTTTAACGTTCTCAGCGTTTAACCATATTCATGGTTGTGGTGGATGACTCAGACAAGCTAAATGTACTTTTATCCCAGACTGCACGAGCGGTTTGCAACAACCTCACACGTTTCAATCTAACAAAGTCCCCTGTTCGTACTTAAAGGGGCGGTGCAACTATATTCAATAGGAATGTTTTTTTTTCCAGTTTAAACGAGCTTACTGGCACTCGTGGGAGTCAAGGATATACGCACCAAACGCCACTGGCCAAGAAACTCCTTTGTTGTGGTGTAATTTCAAGAACAAAAGCGAGCGTTTTCATTCGATCACTCTTTCGCCAAACTTGATGACGTAACCGTGGTATCGCAGTATCCCATAGTGACGATATTTCAATGGGGCTCATAGATTGAACTCGAGTATTGCGTGAATACTCAATTTGGGCTCGTGATAATCGGTGGCTCGAGAGGCATTCGGGTAGTGGCCCGTGTCCAATCGGTGCAATGACGACAACAGCCGAACCCTAACAATGTCTGGAACTCAGCGCATGTCCTGTGCTTTGCCAACCCCACCGCGTGGCTATGTTCAACACAACATTTATCGGCATATAATTTGCTCCAGGTCACGTGGCCGCTTGTTGTGGCATCGAGTTGAGGAGGTGAATTTTTTCTGCGACTTCTATTGGGTGGGGTGAAAAACGAATGATTGTTTAATAGGTCATTAACATCATAGGTCCGTTCTAAGCGGTACCTGCGCAAAGTACAAAAAGTGGTGCATCGCTCCTTTAACGACAACAATTGCTTCGCAATGTAGCTGTCCGCAGGACGAGCATGTGGAGAAAGAGAGTAGGGCTTTTGGAATGTCAGGGTTCAAAAACTACCTGTCCTTCGTGAAGGTCGGATTCTTTGCTCAGTTGGAAGGTGGGGGAGAATGGGAGAGGAAATAAAGTTTATTTTTTGCTCACCTTCTAAGTGAGCAATGATCGGGATATAAAGGTGCATTCGATGTCTGATAACCTTTTTTTTTTTTTTGTAACTAGGTTTTTTTGTGGAAGTTAAGTGATGGGGGGTAGTCGGCCTTAGATTTCTGGGTGTATGAGGATTCGTGGAAGCAAAAAAAGTTGCCGAGCTTGAGACGTCCCTTTTTCTGCGTCTTTTCTTTGATTAAAATGTTTGCTTCTTGTACCGCAGTCTCAGGCAATAAAAAAAAATCAATGTCCACTAGCTTTTCTGCACCCGACTGCTACCAACCGAGGACACCCCCAAAATAAACCCTAACATAGGTAAGAAAACAATAACGAGATCCTGCTCGTCGTAATGATATCGTTTTTATACCGTTTAGTATTTCCATCTCAGAAATAACGAACATTACCCCATTGAACGAAAAAAAGGTACGCCATTTCTTTTTTCGTTTCCGTAAAAATGTAACGAGTTCCCGTTCCATTTCTACTGATGCAAAATGAAACGGCGACGTTCCTTCGTTCCTCCTAAAAGGAACGCATTCCAGAAAATGCCGTTCCTCGAAAGGCCGTTCCGTACTGTACTGTTACCAGCTTCGGTCGCATTGGCAGGTAATGACTGAGTGTCGGAGATGTGTTGGCGCAATTGCAGATCAGGATCCAGGACGTTGCAGCATTGTCCACATCCGAAGGATTTGCGCACCTCATGAAGAAGGGTGAAAGACTTCGACTTTAGTCTTGAGCTCCTGTGTCAAAAAAAGTTGCACGGGCTTTCCTCCCGGTCACTTTGCACCTCTGACGCAGAGTTACTAGCCCAATGTTTCACTACCGCCATCTTAAGGTTTTTGCAGTTGCTGTATTTTTCTGAAGTTTCTATTGGTTAAATAAGACATATATAAAGGAAACTAGAAATAACTAGCAATTTATAAATGATGTGGTTATGATGATTTGGGCTCCATTGCACACAACGATTTTGGGGAAAAGGGATTTTAAACGATCGAGGGAACAACGTCCCGCCCGGCCCTCTTTTAGAAAATAGTAATTTATTAAAAAACGAACATTCATCGCCATTTCTATTTTGTTTTGATATTGTGCGAACATCAGTTAGTTCACATTGTGTGTACCAAAATCCACGGCTATGCTTTACTTATTCGTGAAGAAACAGCCAATTTACCTGAAAACACTTTTAGTTAGAACTTTGTTTTCTCAATGTGCTTTAGTGACTTCAGTTCTCTTCAGAAATGCTTACTATGCCCCCTCCCCCCCCCCCCCATTTATTTTGTAGTCACTCAAAGCTTAAAGTGCCCTGCAACAACGTTTCGACTTCGGTCAAATAATTGTGGTAGTTGTTCCTTGTCACGTCTGAATTTAAAAAAAGACTGAAAAAAAAAATCTTGAATAGACGCGTAAGTTCTCGAGAAATACATTAAAACAATTGACGTTTTGGCGCCTTCACACAGTCCTCAACTCTTACACCTTCTTCTGGGTCACATGCGCAGTGACGCCCGATGGGGATAGGCAGTATCCGGTTGGGTCCTCTTTCAGAGCGTCAAGCGCGCGCGGCTTCTGACTGCGATTGACATTTTTTTCTTTTTTATTTAAAATACTGTCAGCCCTCTCTTGAGGGCTATTACAGGGAGAGTATCCATCGTTGTGATGACACATAAAAAACGCAAGCATCAGAAATTGACAATGCTAGCAGACACTGCTGTTCGAACAAGCAATGACAACAAGGCACAACCTTGGCCCTCTAAACAAATGAACAAATTGAACAAATTAACCCACATAATTATTACAAATTGCACACTTAAAGGGCATCACTTTAAGCTCTCATTATGTTAACAGCTTTGCAATGGAATCTTCAAAGGAGGACACGGTTTCCAAATTTACAACATCATTGGGCAATGAATTCCAAGCCTCAATAGTTTTTACAAAGAAAGACTGTTTAAAGGTATCTATTCGGCTTTTATAAGTTTGACATGTTTTTGTATGATTCAATCTACTTGATCGTTTTGAGCTTGATGGGAGAACGTATTTATTCAGGCTTAAATTTAGTTTGTCGTTGATCATTAAATAAAGCAATTTCAGACGTGCGACTTCTCGCCTTATGTGCAGGAGTTCTATATTACTAGCTCTGAGCATTTCCGTTGGGGATGCTGTCTGTCTGTAGTTAGAGTGAATAAAACGCGCAGCTTGTCGCTGAACCTTTTCTAGCCTATCGATGTCTTTTTTTGTATAAGGATCCCAGACGACACTACCATATTCCAAGATGGGCCTAACGTATGTTTTATAAGCAACCGTTTTGATCTCTTTCGTTGTATGTTTTAATTTATGTCTCAAAAAACAAAGCTTTTTATATGCTGATGTGCAGACGGTGTCAATATGCTTGGTCCAGGTTAGGTCTTTAGAAAACGTGACACCAAGGTACTTAAAGTGTTCTACATTGCTCAATTCTATGTCTCCAATGCAGTATTTAAATGGCAGCATGTTTCGTTTCTTAGTGATATGGCAATACACGGACTTTGTGTAGTTTATTTTCATATCCCATCTGTCACACCATTCTCTAATGTGTTTAAAATATTTATTTAGTGAAGTTTGTCGATCGGTTGAATTAACAGATGAATAAATAATACAGTCATCGGCGAAGAGCCTTATATGAATGTCTGATGGAGTCTCATGTACTATGTCATTTATATTATATTAAGAACAGCAATGGCCCCAAGACAGAGCCCTGGGGCACGCCCGAGTAAACTGGAAGACAGGTTTGAGGCATGGCCGTTCATTTCTACATACTGGCTTCTATTAGTTAAATATCGACTCTATCCAGCCGGTAATCGTTGAGTGAATTCCGATTCTTTTAAGCTTTAATATTAGTTTCCTGTGAGGCACGCGATCAAAAGCTTTAGAAAAGTCTATACAAATAACATCAACCTGTTGTTTATCATTAAGTGTAGAAGCTATGTCATGGGTTACCTCAACCAGTTGTGTTATTGTTGAAAGTTCCAGACCGGAACCCATGCTGATGAGAATAAAGCAACTTGTTAGTTTCAAGGTGATGAAATATGTGTTTTGCTATTATATGCTCCATGACTTTACATGCTACAGCTGTTAAAGAAATTAGCCTGTAGTTGCCTATGGCCAGTCTATCGCCCGTTTTAAAGATCGGGACAACACGTGCACACCGCCAATCAGAGGGAAGCTGCGATGACTGTAAAGAACTTACAAATAAACAATTTAAATAAAACGGAATCCATTCCGCGTAGCTCCTGAAGAAAATAGTTGGTATCTTATCTGGACCACATGCTTTCTTTGTGTCGAGTTCTAACAGTTTTGACAGAATTCCTTCGTTTTTTATTGTCAGTTGGGGCATGGGAGTACGGTATCACTTACTCGATCTATCTCTGGCGCTGTTTCTATATCACCGACATTCTGTCCTGCCTTTCTTTAATTATGTTTTCCAGATTACCATGTGGTGTCTCGCGTGTGAATACTGACTGAAAAACCAGGTTAAAACTATCTGCAAGAACGCTGGTATCTGTTACTACCTTTCCATCCAGAGTAATTTGTTCAATATTTTCTTCCTTCGGGTTCAGGTATCGCCAGAATTTTCGGGGTTTGTTACTTAGGAAGTTATGAAGAGTTACTGAAAGGTAATTATGTTTTGACTTTTTTACGATTTCTTTAAGTTGTTGACTTACCTGTCGTATGCTAACACTTAAATCCTTCTTTTCTAGATCTTTTCAATTTTCGTTTAGTGTGTATTATATTTCTTGTGATCCAAGGATTATTCCTCCTCAGTTTTTTCACTCTATTGGGTACGTATTCATTGATGCAATAAGAAACTGTGTCCTTGAAGTAATTCAATGCATGCTGAACATCACCACTACAACAAAATAACTCGAAGGAGTTAAATGATATTTCCAAATGATCAAGAATGCTTTTGTCGTCGGCACCTTCAAAGTCCTTGTACGTAAACTTGCTTGGTACTGAAGTCGTAGATTTTTTGTTACAATTTATGAACAACAAAACCATCTTATGATCAGATATGCCATCAGCCACAAACACTTTGTATTCACTAATATTATCACTTACAAAGATTAAGTCCCACACAGATTGACTAGTGTCAGTTACTCTAGTGAATTCTTTAACTATTTGGATAATGCTGTGGCTGAAGGCAATCTCGAGCATTTTTTCGCCATTTACTTTGTCCACACTTCCAGCTTGCAAAAGTTCCCAATTAACGGAAGCCAGATTAAAATCACCCGCCAAAATTACTCTCGTATGGTCATTAACGTATTTATGCAGTATCACATCGAGATCTTCTAGAAAATTAACGGGGCAGTTCGGGGCACGATATGCCGTCGACAACAAGAAAAGATAAGTCACAATACTTTATTTTACAAAAGAGCATATCATCCAAACAATGTTCTAAGACAATACAATGTAAACCACCCTTAACAGCAATAGCGACACCTCCTCCCCGAGAGCCCCTATCCTTTCTTATTAATTTACAATTAGGTGGGATGACACAGTCACTCGTTACGTCGGAGCGTAAGCCATGTTTCTGTTATAATGAGTATCTGTGGTGCGTGACAGAGCAAAACGCTTTCTAGGTCAGTGACTCTGTTTAATATACTTCGTGCGTTTAAATTGATTACTCGCAGTTCGGCCGGTGCGTATTCTTGCTTTTTTGTCATTTACCCAGTTCACTGCGGTTTCTTACAAGAGCGCGTTGATCCTGCTTCGGGTCCCATTCATATGTCTGATTATTAATTTTAAGTTTGACGTGGACTAGAAAGACGTCATCCCCATCCGCTCTGTTCGCCAAGGTGCTGTTCCATAGCTTTTTTCTTTTTCTCTGGTTTCCTCGGCATAATCGCTGCTGACACTGATAGTCGTTCCTTTCAACTTTTTGCTGTTCTTCAACACGGACAGCTTTTCGTTGTAGTTAAACAGCTTCATGATAACTGGTCGGCATAATTCGTTTCGTTTGTATTCTAATCTGTGGATCCGCTCGAGAGGCATGACTTGAGCACCAAGCTTAACATCAAACAATTCTTTTATCACCTTCTGTTTCAAATCATCTTCGCTCTCTTTATCTTCTTCTGGCAGTCCGTATATTATCACTTTGGACCTTCTTGTTAATTGCTATCAAGTTTTCATTCAGGCCTTGTACTGTTTTCATTGTGTTTTCAAGGTTATTCATTTGATTGTTAAGCTCCTTTATGCTGTTCTCGAGACGTGACTGGTTAGCTTTCATAGTCTCTTGGTTTGATCTAATTTCCATAATGTCCTCGGAAATGCCACATTGATTAGCCAATATCTGACGAAGCAATTCTTCGACGACATTTTCGTCAGGCCCAGGGTTTTCCTCTACGTCTCCTGAGAGTAACAGTCGCCATTTACAGACCAACGTTACAACGTACCAACAATCATACAGCATTTCACGACACTTTTGAGGGCTCGGCAGGACTAACAAAATCTACAATCGCTACGGAACTCATGTAGATTTGTTGTATAACTAACCTGCGTGATGAACAAGGTGAATTTGAAGATCTTGCTCGCTGCGTGGACGCCGAGCCCTCTCAGGTCGTGCAGGTCCCGTTGATGGTTAAATAGCCCAGCCGCTGATGACGTCGATGTGGGCGAAATGGTCGGTAGCCAATCTTGGCTGCCGAATAGGATGGGAGCCATGTCAGCTGCGTCATGTCGTGGCACGTAGAACTGCCTCGCGGTTTCAGACTGGCAGAAAAGCCACGGCAGCATCTGCGTGATGAACAAGGTGAATTTGAACATCTTGCTCGCTGCGTGGACGCCGAGCCCTCTCAGATCGTGCAGGTCCCATTGATGGTTAAATAGCCCAGCCGCTGATGACGTCGATGTGGGCGAAATGGTCGGTAGCCAATCTTGGCTGCCGAGTAGGATGGGAGCCGCGTCAGCTGCGTCATGTCGTGGCACGTAGAACTGCCTCGCGGTTTCAGATTGGCAGAAAAGCCACGGCAGCATCTGCGTGATGAACAAGGTGAATTTAAACATCTTGCTCGCTGCGTGGACGCCGAGCCCTCTCAGATCGTGCAGGTCCCGTTGATGGTTAAATAGCCCAGCCGCTGATGACGTCGATGTGGGCGAAATGGTCGGTAGCCAATCTTGGCTGCCGAGTAGGATGGGAGCCGCGTCAGCTGCGTCATGTCGTGGCACGTAGAACTGCCTCGCGGTTTCAGACTGGCAGAAAAGCCACGGCAGCATCTGCGTGATGAACAAGGTGGATTTAAACATCTTGCTCGCTGCGTGGACGCCGAGCCCTCTCAGATCGTGCAGGTCCCGTTGATGGTTAAATAGCCCAGCCGCTGATGACGTCGATGTGGGCGAAATGGTCGGTAGCCAATCTTGGCTGCCGGGTAGGATGGGAGCCATGTCAGCTGCGTCATGTCGTGGCACGTAGAACTGCCTCGCGGTTTCAGACTGGCAGAAAAGCCACGGCAGCATCTGCGTGATGAACAAGGTGAATTTAAACATCTTGCTCGCTGCGTGGACGCCGAGCCCTCTGGTGTTGACCTTGAAGGATCGTCTGAGCGATGTAGAGAGGATGAGGGGGAGGGAAGAGCAAAGAACTTGCGTTTTTGTAAGGTAATTCAACTGACGTAGTAGCAGAACGAGATGTGGCTCAAGGGAGGAATTGCTTTTTTTTTCACCTCGGGCAGATGGCGCAACTAAAACTGGTTGTAGTACAACTTTGTCGATGATATAGGTTTTTAACGCACTTACTTATGTTGAAACGACAACATTTATGAAATATAGTATAAAATTGAGCTCTTAATGGCCCATCTTGCCAACGTACTGCATTATACGCATTGCGCGTCACGCCTTGTTTCCCATGACTACCACCCCGCAACCGCAAATCGCGAAATATTCGCGTTTTTTTCTTTGCCATTACGCAACTGAATCGCAATATTTAAAGAAAATGAAGTGGCTTCTCGATTGCTTTTGGTAGCATAAAGAATGTAAAATTTTATATTGCAACTTCTTTCGAAGCTAACATTCATGCATCGCGCGTCTAAGCATCAAGGGCGTGTCATCTTATGATATCGCTTCTTACTCCGTGAGTAGTTCTTTGGCGCCTGACGTCAGCAGACACCTTGGTTCGGATCAACAATAAGATAATCAAGGTTCGCCTACGCCTTCCATTTTTTTGCTGACTGCACCTATAGTGTCCCGCTTTTGTAATCGAATATATGTGAGGAAGGTCTCGCTCCGTGAACATACGTACCCGGTCTCGGGTAATTAATCTTCAATTGATGCTGCAATTATAATTATTGCTTGCGTGGCGTATCATAGGGATGTCCTAGCATGCCAACAATATAAGACTTATGGTTTTCCGTACCACAAAAATCGGAGGGTAAACTGAGTACAGTCGAAGTGTCAAGGCTGCCACGTGCTTAGTTTTCGTAAAGCTATAAACACTACAAAAAAAAAGGCAGAACAACTGGAGAACACAGGAGGGAGACACCAACCAGTACCAGTCAACGCTGAGCGCCGGCACTCTACAGATTCGGAGCCCTGTGATAATTCGTTATTCGCCTGTTAACACACACACACAATAAAAACGCGTTATGGCACAATCCTAGGAAGAATTAGTGTATCTTGCTTTTTTCTGGCGTATTTTTGTTGTACGGCCAGCCAGTCACAAAGTGTTCGGGTTTACACACTGTTTCATCCGCGAACCTCTACAGTAAACCCTTTGTTGTCTGTCAAACTTGTTAAAAATAACGGAGGTATATGTCCCACAAAACGAAAATAAACCATTTTTTTCATTATTTTTACACATGTCGTAAAGAGTATACGGTCAAAAGGATGTGTATGAATTACACAAACTACATAGTTGCGTGCGTTCAGAAACGATACCTCGTCCCGAACACAAAAAGTAGCCGCGTATGAATCCACATTACAGTCATAAAGATTGCTGAGACCCTTATCGGACATTAATGTATCCTTATGTACCTTACAGCCAATATGTGACAATCTTATGATGACCTTGTGATCACGCGATCCGCTTCTTCTACGGCGGCAGGCACCATACCCAGGGGAGCCATCGCCAATGCTTGCTCGGAGAGTGACACACTTGTGAAAATATGCAAATATTCAATTTATTTTTCAGACGTACATTGGAAGTGTCTCCAAGATCAAAAGCTGCAGCTTTACGGGTTCTGGGAACCCGTTACATAGCCAGCAGCAAAAAAGCAAAAATAGAAGCAACAAAATCATCGATAGAGACATGGCATGACTGGGTCTGGGAGCCCGTTACATGGGCAGCAGGTATGAGAAACAGAGAATATTACCAACAGGAAACGCTCATAGAGATAGGGTATCGCATGACTACAGGCGTAGTCACGTGAAATCATGACATCATGTTACACTACGATCTCGCATGACAACGAAACGTCGCGTGGGACCGCGATGTCACATGACAACGTGACGTTTCTTCACGTCGAGTCGCTACGTGATATCCTGGCGTCACTTCACGTCCTGTCATCATGACGTAACTTAACTCTCTGATGTCACGATGTTACGTGACTCCGTGATGACTGACGGGAGATAGGAAGAGCCCGAAACAGCTATCGCTATAAACTATATGAAGGAAGGTTCCTGTAGGAAATGTGGCATTCTCAGCACCGGTCCCTGTTACTTGCGGAAACTTGGCCTCGTCGTGCCATCATTTCGCCTTGAAAAACGATGTGATTTCCGGCTGCTTCTTCCTTAACCACCATGAGCGAAGAGAGTGTGCCTCTGGTGCGTCTGGGTTTACGAGGATGTGGCCCCATCTGCACACTTTCAGAGACAGTTCTGCAAAAAACAGAGCGTTTAATCATTGGTGCTTCATGTAAGATACAGGGCAGGCTGTCCGATCTAGTGAGAACTGACTGAAGTGGCTCGAAAAGCAATAGCTATGCTGAAATATGACACTGCATTTTTCTCAAAGGTCGTGTAAACTCAATTTGGAACATTTTTTTAGTTGTGGGTGATCCCAGTTTGTAAATCAAGTAAACGGCAGTACTTTTATTTTCTAGCGGAATGACTTTTTGTATATAGATGTTACAAAATGTTGGATGAAACACAATCAGAATCTTCAGTGGTGGTTGGCAACATTAGCGTTATTTCTTTATTGACTGGGAAAGCTTCGTAATACAAGCAGAACTCAACGATCGACCACTTCAAGGGGCGCATGCCGAAACTTCTGCATCATGAGCTCAGTCTTGGGTAAGTTACTTTTAAAAAGTAATCCGTTACAGTTACAGTTACTTTTAGAAAAATGTAGCGAAGTTACCATTACAGTTACCGAAACAAAAGAGTAACTCGTTACAGTTACAGTTACTTTTAAAAAGTGACGACGTTACTTTTCAGTTACTTTTCTATAACACAAAACATTAGGTAAAACTAGAAAACGCCCCTCATCAAGTTTCAGGGCAAAAATGAAAAAGTATACTTTTTACTTCGTATTGTAACTTAGCAGCAATTGCTCTCGAAATTAGTGTTGAAAGTTGCCATGCCAGAGTAGAGGCGCAAATCAAAATAGGAAACATACGGAGTGCTGAGCAGTGGCGCTAATCAAAATACGAAACATGCGCAGTGCCCTCCGCGTGTATTTTGTTTCACTGTTGATTCACCCAATTAAAAAGCGTTTGCACAGAACAAAAAGCACAACATAGATAGTGCTTCAACACATGAAGATGTAATTGATCAGTCACAAAGTACAAGCGTGTGCGTAAAGATAACTAGATTTTTTTCATCAAATCTACACTTGGCTATATTCGGGTCGTGACTCGCGAGAAAGAACGTATTCACAAGTGTGTGCAAGGCCAACTGGACACTCGAAATGTCGGAATAGACGATTTAGAAAGTACAAGGAACAGCTAAATTGTACTCGTTCAGTGACATAATATTCATAAAACACAAGAAAGTAACGACAAAAGTGACGTCGTTACTTTCATCGTTTTCCAGGAAAAATTAATAGAACTTCAGTTTCAAGTTACTTTTTTAAAAAGTAACTCGTTACAGTTACAAGTTACCAAAGAAGTAACGAAATTACAGTAACGAGTTACTAGTAACGCGTTACTACCCAAGTCTGCATGAGCTACGTTCAATTCGATACGTCTTGATATATAGATGCTTCGGCTAGTTGGTAATTCATGCTTGGATGGAACAGCACGGATATAACAGTCACACTCACAGGCACACAAGAAAACAGACTCGCGGCGTGACTGTTTCCTCCTTGTGTGCCTGTGGGTGTGACTGTATATCCGCGCTGTTCCATCCAATCGATACATCTGCCCAATAAAGTCTTTATGTATCACCTATCTACATGTACCGCGTGACTCAAATAGTTCAATGGCTCTTTGAACAGGCGACATAAATCGATTCCTTAACGTATCGCGCTGTGATATGGCCTATAGGGTTGGCCGAAGATGGCGCATTTCGTGGGTCAAGATTTAAAAAATGAGCTTACCTC
Organism: Ixodes ricinus; assembly: GCA_037355805.1. Lineage (NCBI taxonomy): Eukaryota > Metazoa > Arthropoda > Arachnida > Ixodida > Ixodidae > Ixodes > Ixodes ricinus. Next base: position 53,931 of record JAZHYW010010272.1, read on the forward strand.
AGTAAAGAGCAAATCATTAAGAACATGCTATCGCTACCTGTAGTGTGCTTTGACTAAAAAACTGTATCTGATTGGCGCAACAGTCGACCGATGGAGGCAGGTAAAAGAGAGTGCTCGGACCTTGACATCCGATAGCATACGATGATTTTAACTGAAATGAGGCGCCGGCTTTTTCAGTCGAGTGCATTATTCCCTTACTTTTACCATAGTTAATGGAACGCGTTTCCAACCCTGTGTTTACCGCGCCCACAAAGTGGTCCCTCTATTTCTGCCCGATGACGTCATAAAAGTGTCCTGCTGACGCCTGCTGCGGCCCTGGCGGCGTCACTGCAGCGGTGGTGGTTGTAGCAGACGCCTGTTATTCTGCAGGTCGTTCTTAAACTTGCCAGTCCAGGGAAGCTTCGGTAGCCAGGAGTTGAGTGCCTACTCTGTGACGACGGCGACACTCACGTTCGCTCGTGCTTTTCGCCAGCATTTATACGACCAACCGCCAGAACGCGACATCCGAGAGCGTAACACTCCGACTTTTGTTGCGCATTTCTTGCCACTTCGGGACTACTTTAAACGCATGGTCGAAATAGGACTGTAAACAGAGCAGTCGGAGACGCGTTCCAAGCACCGCCGTACTTTGACTAATAAAACACACTGAATAGACACAAAACCAATAACAAACTAATATCATTTGTCGCAGTATTTCGGCTATGCGCAAACAGTTGCATCCATCTCTCCGCCGTAGCGTCCCCCAGACGTATTGCATTAGCAGACCACCGCCGTAGGTAGCGAATTCACGCTCTCAATAGCTTCTCTTTCATTAGGTACTCTCACTCTTGAAACCTTTAACACACGAAATGCACTATTTTCGGGCTCCTTAACATTAGCTCACAATCTTAGCTCGCTACGCTAAGAAACCGAAATATGCAGTTTAACTAAAGAGCCAACCACGATATGTCTCAGTCGGTTTGTAAATATACATAGAAACATATAAAACCGCACTAAAAATGTGAAGCCCATCCACTTCACGTGAAGATGGAGGACCAGCGAAGCTGTTATCTTTACGACAACTTTACGACAACTATACGACATCTATACGATTTACATATGATTGCAATGAAGACACGTACACGACTTCGTTGTTTGTCTTTTTTCCGATTGAGCCCAAGTCTCTTTATCAGCATCGCGGAAGCGAAAGAAAAGAAGGTTAGATCGGCGCGTTCTGCCCTCAGCCTCGTCACAGCGCACTCTTAGCTGAGATAAGTCGGTGACCGTAGAGGATAACAAGGGATCAGGACCTCACTATCTAATAATGCCAAGGAAGGCTGACTCACGCGGGTTGCCCCCTCTCTTTATTTGTACTTGTCACGACCAATCGGAAAGAAGGAGCGCCGTTTCAACGGGAGTTTTTGTTAACATCCACGGACACATTTTTTTTCCAGATCCTAACACATAACAGCTTCGCTGTGAAAAGGATGGAGACCAGGAAGAAAGTATACACACAGTACTCGACATTCAGCGTCTAATGTGCGTACTTGGTTCCTTGTGGCCTTCGCTTATATGACGTTGTTTTATCTTTTTTATAGTTATGTTCCACTAACAAATGGACCTTTTTCACATACCGACGGCACCAGGCGGTGGCTGCACAAACTAAAAATCGAGGAAGGGACCTACCTACGCTACCAATCGATAATGGGGAGCTACGCTACCAGTTTCTTCGTTCTCTGAGCAGCGGGAGTGCCCAACGCGCCGTCCAAGTGGGGCATCCGTGGCGTCCACTTAAACGTCGTGTTATTCGTTCCGTCCGCTTTCTTTTTGCGTAACACAACTATATGTATGCTGCAATTACGTTTGCTACTCGCTGATCTACAGCCTCCTTCCGAATTTCCTCGATTTTTGGTGCAGACTTCCGCCGCTTGGCATCGGGCGCTGCGCGTGTGCAGCAGAACGCTTCGAAAAGGTCCATTACTAACTCGGCCAACTGATTTTCTCGTTACAATGATAATTTTAATGTCCACACAAACTTGCAGAGATGACTATTCCGCAGCGCGACATTGCAAAAGAAACAAGTGACCGCCATTCTTTTCTTTTTTGTTTCTATTGGCGGCAATTAAATCTACTGTAGAGGAAAGTTCTCATTTGAGTCACTAATCAAAGCGGTGAAATTTGGTACCCACCAATCCCATTTGGATGCTAAATGCAAGAAAACCACCACTGTCTTGTCCGTGCTAACAGTGTAGCAGATTTTACGCATATGCTTCAAAAGCGTGTATGGCAGGGACAACTCTAGTTGTTAAAAAATGAAAGACGTTTACAATTCTCTTTCACGCCGAATTAGAGCCTACCTCTTGAGGAGGAAGAGAGGATGGTACGGAGGGGGGACGATATACCTTTCCTCCCCCTACGTACCCTGTTCTCCTCCTATCCTGCTCCCCTCTCATTTAGTGAGAACTTTCGCTAAATTTAGCGAAATTTCCCGCTAAATGGGTGGGAGCAGGACAGAGTGAGGGCAAGGTAAGAAGGGAGGAGGAAGGGTACACGTGACGTCACGTGTGACGTCACACGTGACGTGTGACGTCACAAAACATTTTGCAAAATTTAGTAGAAAAATGTTTACGCTAAATTAACTGAAAAGTTTTCCCGGTAAATTTAGCGGAAAATTTTTTTACCATCGTCACGTCACACGTCACGTGAAACGTCAAGGAATGATTTCGCTGAATTTTGCGGGAAGATTTCGCCGCTGAATTTAGCAGAACATTTCCCGCCAAATTTAGTGGGGAAATTTTAGCTTCGTGACGTCACACGTGACGTCACGTGTGAGGTCATTATAGGAGACTTCCCATAATGACCCGAGCGGTTACGCCGACGCCGAGGCAACGCCGCTCAAGCTGAAACGGGCGCCTAAGAGCTGCGCTCTAAAATAATCGTTACATATTGCATTTGTTGTTCCTAGCATTTTACAGTTTCGGTCAGTTTTTCCTCATGTATTGCCAATTCCGGCTTTGGTTGCTCAGTAAAAATCTAAGACGTTTATTAATCTCTGTAATGCGAAACAAGAGTGCAGCTCTTGAGGAGGAGGAGGGGAGGGTACAGAGGGGAGGGTATGCCCATCCTCCTCCTCCGCACCCTCCTCCTTTCCTCCTCCTCCTATCCTCCCCTGATAATCCTCCCTTCTTTCCTAATTATCCTCCTGCCCTCCACCTACCCTCCTCCTTCTTTCCTCCTCCACCTCTTCCCTCCTCTTTTTCTCCTCCTCCTGTTCTTTTGTCCTCACTCCCTTCCTCCCGCTAAATTTAGCCGGTTAAGCTTCCCCGCCAATATTAGCGGGAAAATATCCTCTCTATGTTTAGCGGGTTAAGTTTCCCGCTACATTTAGCGCGGTTACGCCGATGCCGCGAAACCCGAAAACGGGCGCGTAAGAGCTGCGCTCTAAAATGCTTGCTAGTTTGTACACTCAATCAATCGCCTTTGTCTTTCTATGTTTCTTGCGGGGACTGGCACTTCAGAAAAACTGCCTCAATGTTTAGTAGAACGCCTGCTTTTCATTTATAACTCTATTTTCAGATGAGCCACGTAGAAACACTTTGGTCGCCTCAACGCTGCGCGGCGAGAAATATCTTGTTTCATACCGAAGACGAGCATCGTCGGGGGTTAGATGGTGAATGTCTTGTAGAAGTCAGCGACGGCCAACAAGGCGCATCAGTATCACCCCAGCAGCTGGTTGAAATAGACTGACACGCGGCACTGATTTAAAGTTTTCATATCATGTCAAAGAAAGGTGAATGACTGTGTGTTCAACAACTTCCGGCAGACAACTACCGATTATCATGCATCCCTTCTGATGCTAAAATACGGGCGAGCGTTAGATATAATGGATGTGCTCGTATCGAGCTCCGGCCACTAGCCACAAAATCTCCCAATTTTCGGCCTGGGAACCTAGACATTTCACTCTCAGAAGTTAGCCACCACCTTCTGTATCCCTAGGACATCCAAACCACGATTTCTACACGCGAATTCAAGGCAAGATGCGCCCTATTCGACCTCAGCCGGCGTCCACGCCGCGGTAACCCTACCAGCGCCTATTCGAGGCTTAACTCACCCGCCTCACGGCGACTGCAGCCGCTGGCGCGTACCCGGTCTTCCAACTCCTATTTGCGCCTCGCCTACTCCTGGAAACGATTAATGATGGAATAGACCTATTGCTGTCTTGCCCAAGCATCAAGGAGAATGCAGGGATTGGTGTTCCACGCGCCGCACGTGCTGCCCTCAGCGGTTGGCAACTTTTCCAAAGCAAAAACCTAAAACAAATGGCATCTTGCACGCGCGTTCGTCAATGCTTTCTTTTGGTTATTTGCTTCGAATCATTTATACAGGAAAAGGCGTGCGCGTGTGGCGCGTGGAACACCAATCTCTGCATTCTCCTTAATGCTTGGGTAAGACAGCAAATGGTCTATTGGCTGGACCCTCACACCCCAGCGCCCCCCCCCCCTTTCTTCTGCCGGGCCATAATCATGAAGCTCACAGACAGCACCAACTTTACCGCCAACCCCAACAGAACCGGCCAAGCCATTCATCAAGAGACTCTCCTCACCAAACAAGATTCCCAAGATATATTCATTAAGCTTCTACAATGTGAAAACCTCCTAGCGGTGGACGCTTATCGCGTCTCCACGGTTTCCGGAACACCGGGCCCTAGAACAATTTCCCATCCAAGGCAACCATATCCCACGAACACGTACAGGAAGCACGCCCACAAAAAACCTTCTTTAAGGTTGCCTTTCTGTTGGCAAAACACCTATATCAGACCTCGAGGACACCTTTGTGCGAGTGAGCAACAGCATTAGTGCATAAAGCCGACGCGGGAACGCGATGTACAGCCCATGCAACGACTCTACGGTTATATATAAAACAGACTTACTCATGAAAAATACAAACGCTATGAAGTAGCAGATTTAGGGACGCGTTGCAATAACACAGCCTGTCACCGTTAAAGCGGTGTGTTGCCTTTTCTTTCTAAGCGCGCAATTCAGCCTGTTTAGATTTCAGGCGCTGATTTTCAAATCAATTATTCTTTCTTTAACCTTTTTCAAATAAACATAGTATGTTTGACTGTTGTGCTTCAGAGGGGCAGGTCATTGTCGAATCTCTGTCTTTAATAACCAACAATGTCAGTTTAAAAATCATACAAGCGCTCTTAGCGTTCAACTTCTCCGCGCTGTTGCGAAAATTTGGTTACCTTTCGAATACGGTTACCGGGCGATCAACGCCACCTCGCGCAATAAAATAACCGGCAATTTCTGATCCCTCTGGTTTTCATCTCGCTCAACTTTGTAGATTTTGCTCACAACGCGACTGAAGCCGTTCTGCGACATTAAAAAACTGGCAATTAATGATTTTCCAGTGTATTTGTATATGCATAACCAGTTCTGCAGCACTCGCGTTACATTAACCAGCGTGCGCACATTAAGATCGTTGCCGTTGTTCTAGTATTCAGTCGTTTATAAACGAAACTCCATTGAGGTAGTAGTTGGCACAGTTGATTTCTTATGTTTGTTGTAGTGCTAAGTTGGTCACCGTAACTACGCTGTTTTCATGTAGACAACAAATTTAGTGTTGTCATATTTCTCATACCGTTGACGTTAACAAAGGCTACTGATATGTAACGAGACTATCGTCATTAAGATATAGTAAATTACAGGTCTCTGAACTACAAAGCTTCACCGCTTCGGTCTTTATCGCCTTAACGTAACACCACCAACCAGTCAATACACTTCGTCTACAGTTTGCATACCACAAAAAACTCTAACAAAACAGCAGCATATTGCATAAATGCCGATACCGGCTGTACAATTCAGCTCTGTTCAGGTGAAAAATCACGATTCGTTAAATTCATTGTTGTTGTTGATTATTTTCAAAAAACTCGTGTATGATATCTCGTCATACAGTCATAAAGCAGTTCTACTTTAGATCAGCGTTACTACCAGTTGTACCGTTAACAAAATGATCCTCGTTGCCATAAACACCACTAATGACAGTGTCTTGGGCTTCTAATGTCCAGTCATCTATTATGACCATAAACGATACAGTCTTCATGCTGCTGTGCACCGTACATAGTGTTTAAAGTCAGGTATTGCTCTTCGTTTCGACTTTAATCGCTCAAACTTTATTGCCGTTCTCATCAGTTGCTGTTGGTCATTTCAACTAAAGAACTCGTTAAAGTAGTGTAACCACAACGTCATATCAACAATTTTACGTTGCTGCGACATATCATGCTTCCATTACTGTCTTTTTTACCGTTAACTCTTGCATCATCAACATTCATTGATTTATATCATTCAGAAAAATTTAATTACTGTTTGCCTTTGGGTCGATCACCATCGTATTCGCTCTTTCATTCATCATACTCTCTACCTGCTTGCCGATTCAACAGCACAACAAAGTGCTCTTGTCCACAAGTGTCTTGGTCCACTACTGCTTTTGTGGAACGACTTGCAGTATCTGCCGTCTTCATATAAACACTCTTCATCCATAATCAAAGTTCTATAGATCTCAACACCGCATTCGTCAACAATCAGTACGTTGTTACCATCAACAACAAACTATATGCGATATCTCTTCTTGTTGTTCTCGTCGTCATTGCATATAGTCCAAGACTGTAGTGATCTACGTCGTATGTTTCTCGTCTTGCAGCCAATCAGTTATTCTGGATGTTGATTGATGCTTATCAGTGTTGTCACCAGCAATATCGTCGTTGAAGATAAAGTCTGAAAGTTAAACTGGCTGGTGTTCCTCTGGATCGATATTGATCATCCCCGGGGTTGATCATCAATCGCTGTTGATTTATTGCTGTTAAAATAATGGTCATCACCGTCTTCATCCCCTGGCGTTGTGCGTGCCTTTATCGTTCATATTGCTCGCTGGTGTCTACCATACCCATTTTTCAATACCTGTTTCCATTCAATGAAACCGGACGGTCTGGTGTGTCGATGATATCATATCGCCTCTGTTGAAAAAATGTTATCACTTCAGGGAACGCTATCAATTCTTGCGTGATGAATCGATAAGATCTCAATATACTGCGGGTGCGTTAATCAGGTATTCTGGCTGTTCTTCTTGTCTGCCACATTAAGTTGATCGTAAGTTTTTTACCATTCAGTTCATGTCATTTAATCCATATCTCGATGCTGCGATAAAGTTGACTCTTCGATATTTAATTATCGCCATTCTTCTGATTTTAACCTGCGATAAGGCCTGCGTCATTGATATCCGGTGCCCCTGGCGTCCTGTCAGCAAAAATACCCAGCCCAGCACCATGTTTCAATGCCAGTTCTTCCTGTCAGCAGCATTGCTCTTCAGCGCTATGCTTCTCGTCAGGTAAACCACCGTGACACTAACGCCTGTTTCGTTTGGTATCTTCATCTTTACGGTATATCGCTCTTCTGCGGTCTACCGCCTGGATACCGGTATCTCTTCACCAGTTCGTTTTCAGTACCTTGCCGCTGATGCTGCCGCTACGTGTCGCTTTGGTCATCGAGTATGTATTATAGTGATCTGGTCGGTTATAGTGCCATAAGATTCATGACTGCAACACGGATGGCGTATTATGTCTTATCGAATTGCGCTGTGTCACCATGTATTTTGAACTCTACTGGCAACAACCTACACCGCCGCTTCCTCAACACAAACACGGTCAACATCTAATCAACCACATCGTCATGGATCGTTATCATGTGACAGGTATAACGACCCGTCTGTGCTCGCCAGCGTTTGTTTTACGAACAACTGGTCGCTTCCATCGCATTGTCTGTGGGTCTGCCGAGATGCAGAAGACCTCGCCATGCCTGTCTTCGCCATCTATCGTCGGTGGCTGCAACGCAGCGCAAAATTTCTCCGTGGTTAATCGCAGCCATTCTCGAAAAATTATCAACCAGACATGCCATAACCCCTCCTCTGGTGCGTTAACCTGCCGCTTTCGCGCCTGATTATGCCGACCTGACTCATTGCCATCGACCACGCCTGCGCGGGTCAGCGTAGGCCTCCTCGCCTATTAGCGTCATGTTCCCCTACACCCTCCGTTAACCCTATCACCGCATATTATCTATTTTCCCTTTATTATTTATTACAATATGGGGCAGCTTATCACCTGGCGCTGCCCCACAGGCTGGCTACTTATCCCCTTGCCGAGCAAATTATCGCCTATGACGCTCTGGTCGCCTTATCTACGCTGGTTATGCCGCTGCGCGCGAAGGGGCCGTATCTCTGGTAGCCTGTGTATCGCTTCGCTGATGCCGCTGACACTCTGGTAAACCGTACAACGCCTATATAAATGGCGTGAAAGGTTATCGGTAAAGTTTAACGTATACAGTCTTCTTTTTGTCGTGAACGCTCAGTATGGATCAAAAAGGTCCCCCGTATGAGCCATAACGGTCACCTATTTGAGCAAAGAGGTCACTCATTTGGCAAATGGGCCACTCGTCTGGGCAAATGGGGCACTCGTTTGGGCAAAGTACTTGCACGTTTGCTCAAACCGGTGATATGTGCACAAGCGGGTGCGCGGTGATCGTCAAACTGTCCCGGTGTAATCAAACGGCTCTCCGGAGCCCGTTTGATACCGAACGTACAGATCGGCGGCATGGGTACACCCGTTTCAGCCGTGGCAGCCTATGTTTGCGGACGGCCGGGAGCGCCGGTTCATCGATTTCAAATCGTCCACGTAATGCCAGTAATTATATTTATATTTTAATTGCGCCGATGTTCGCTTTAACCGCAACTGCCATAAACAATTCCTTTCTTTTTTTTACGTAAACGCGCGACGTTGGCAATCCGATATTTTTACAGAACTTTAAAGGCGTTTTTGTTGGCTCAATTTACTTATTCAGCTCAAATCTCCCTCGCAGAAGACGCAACCGTGTGAAAGAATATACTTCTAGACTCCGTTTCACCCCAATTCAAGACGCAGCGAAGGTAGCGACCCGAACACGTTGCTGCAAGAACATCGAGCATTGCGAGAGCACGCTTGCCATTGCAGCAGTCAAACAACGAGCTCGTGCTGAGTGCTTTCTTCGCTCGGGCGCAACCCGAGCGGCCGACGCGATTTCCTGCGTGGGGAGAGGGTACGGGCTGTCCCGGAGTCCTGCGCCCTTCCACCGCGCCTCCTCCTTCTCCTCTCTTGTCACCTCTGTCACGTGGCCCGCAGCAGCGCGCGAGCTACACGCTGATAAGCATCGAGAGCCGGAAGTGCGCGCTGGGCAGCCGCGTTTTTCTTTGTCTGCTTGTTGTCAGTTGCAGTTTGAACTTCGCTCGTCCCACCTTCTTCGATCTGTCGCTTAACCCTGCGGTCTTATTAGGATGTCTCTCGACAACGTATTCGATGTGCACCAAAGCTTATCAGTGTTCGAAAAGTCCTACACGTATATCGGCAACAAGCGATTCTTCAAAGAAGTCAGGAATTCTTGCGGTTCGGTGCGGCGCATCGTGTTGAAACTTCAAAGAGCCTTCCTTCTCGTTTTGGTGTTTGTGTGGTTGTCCTGCTTTGACCCTGTCGACATATATCTCGGATTACATCTTTCAAATCTGCTATTATTATGGTAAGTGGACTGCAACCTTCTGGTTTACAACGATTGACCGCTCTTCTACGCGTACTTTTCGAGATTATCTATAACATTATGCAGCGTCTATTCTCGCGGCAGCCGGGAGAATAATTTTGCCGAAAGTCTCCCATTACAGTCTAGAATTACCTCGGTTCTTGTTCGCTTTGCAATTTTTTCAGTTGTATAAAAACTTAGAGTGCCTCTTCACATTTCACAGACTGCTTGCACGTTTGTAATTGTTTACGGAATAGGTTGTAATAAACTTCTAGGAGAATCGAAATTTTGTGTCTGTTTTCCTGCCCATTTTCAAGCACATTTGCGAGCACATTTTTTCTACGTGTGTACTGCATGTTATAAATAGGTTGATGAGTTTCGGGACGGCTTAAATAAGTTAATGGTAACCAACCTTCCAGACGATACATATTTAGGGCGAGCGAATCATTTACCTATCCGAATGGCGCGTTCAAATGTGTGGTCGTGTGCCAGGTCGACCGGTCACCCGTATCAGACGAGCACCCGTATCAATCGGGCACCCGTATCAATGGGTACCATATGAAACGGGTACCGTATCAAACAGGTACCCGTATCCCATAATCACGTTTGATCCGAACGGATCGACCAGTTTGCCACGCGTTTGATTCAAGCGGGTCGACCAGTTTGCCACCCGTTTGAATCTCAAATGGTTTTCTTCAATAGGGTCACCCTTGACCCGCAACCCTCCTCGTTCACCACAACTCTTCATTGTCTGACAGTGGAACTGCGTGGACGTGGAAAGAAGAAAAATGTCCTCCTCAACCACATAACTTTCAAGGACACCCAACTAGACCCCCAATTCATTGAAGAAGCTGACGGAGCGTTCCCGCTATGGGGCTACGACATGTTTTGTCATTCGAGTATGAGTCATCATCGTTGGAGCACCGCAAATGATAGCACCACTCTCAAAATGGCTCTTACTTATGCAAACAACGACCTTCCGATTACCCAAGAAGATACCACGCATGCTGAACACCGCCAGCAGGAACACGCCAACACTGCCACTTATGTAAGAGAACATCGTCTCACCATCATCGACACGTTCTGGACACATAACCCACCCTCAGCGCCCTTCCCACCACTGAAACCCTCATCTCCACTTCACGCGCCTGCGGCACTATCCTCCTTCCAGGAGACTTTAAACTGCCCTCATCCCACCTAAGGCAACGACTGCGCAGTACGACTATGCAGTAAATAAGCTTCCTTCGCCAACAACCACAATTTCACGTTCGTTAACGAACCATCTATCCCGACGTGCATCAGCACGTCCACGGACCTCACATGGATTCGAGGACCCCTACGGGCGACTTGGGAGAACACCGAAGATTCACTCTGCAGTGATCATCCCATCTTTGAACTGAGCCTCCAGGTCAGCTCCCGCCTGCGTCGTACAACAACCATCTACCTCCGAACTAAGGTTACCGACTGACCCAAGGCCCGAACGGATCTAGGCACCTTTGATACTAGCCACCTGCCAACAGAAGCTCGGGACGCAGCAATACTTTCTACGATTTCCCAACACACCAAGGAGATCGCGCGACGGAAGAGACTACCACCCCGTCGACAGCCACCCCTCTCTTTGTTGGAAAAGTGGCCTGTTATGGTCACACTCTGGCGCCGCAGCAAGCACAACACCACCATCCAAGTCTGCATACAAGCTACCAGCCGAGATTGCCCAGAATGTGCCGACTCACTCGCCATGCAACACTCGCTTGACCTTTGCACTAACCTCAACGGTCAATTTCACACCCCCTCGGTCTGGAACCTCTTTTGGTACCCTCCTTGATGAAGCCAAACCCTGACACAGCATCCAAATCTTGTTACTAACCCAACACCTCGATTATTCTGGAATCATAGAAAACATCTGTGTTACGTTTAACCCCTTCCTCAAACTCTACAACCAGCGTCCACTAACATTTCCACCCAGCCTGCAAAACCTCGATACCTGTAACAACTCTGAATTTTCTATCGACAAACTTTGACTGGCCATGCATCAACTTAAGCGTCGGCACAGGCCCGGGACCTGACCGCATAACTTATGCAATGCTCCTGTAACCTTCCCGAAGCTAAGAAGGATAAACTTCTAACACACATCAACAGCGTATGGGTCACCGGACGTCTCCCACCGGAATGGAAGACGGCACATGCATGATCCTGTTCCCCAAACAAGCAAGCCCGCAACCACCCCGACGAATATTCCCCCATATCCATGACCTCATGCTTGAGAAAATTAATGAAAACAATAGTGCAGCAACCGCCTGGAATGGCACCTCGATACCGGGAGCGACCTTCCGTGCACTTTGTTCGGATTCAGAACACACGTTTGCACACAAAGGTAGCTCTCCGTACCAGGAAGACGTCTTCGGGCACCCGAGCCCCCCCAACTCCTGAACTATTGGCAGAATAAACACACAAAAAAAGGACATTGGTATACTTGGTTTCAGCTTAGGTCCGAGTGTAGCCGTTGTTATAAGCTGGGTCGAATCACACAGCGCAAAAAGCGCAACGTCATGGCGTTCTTTGCTCTTGATAGGGCGAGCCGGCGGATGGGCACGCAGATAAAGACGACGAACACCACTGGTCCTATCAACTGCGGAGAGCACGCCGTGACGGTGCGCCTTTCTTCGCCGTTAGATTGGCCTCCGGCTCACAACATCGGACACGCTTGGACCTAAGGTGAAACAAAGTATAGCATTACTCACGTCATCTTCAACAACCTGCAAGAAATGCAACCCGGTAGGCGTGTCTTCAACGGTGTTAAATACTTTCTGACCGCTCCACCCCCATCATTGGTGCCGACGGTCAACCCTCAGCGCCCTTCCCCATCACCCGCGGCAAGCCCCAAAGATCCAACCTTCTCAAACTTGTTCAATATCACCATAAAAAAACTTCCTTGTAGGCTCCCATCAGTACCCGACCAATGTCACGCCATCTATGCAGACGACGTGCCCATCCGAAGCTCCAGCGGCAATCCGGAGACTAAAGAAAGTACCCTTCAAGACGGCTTGGACATAATCCAAGATGCTTTGTTCGCCTTTGTGTAAATTTTTTGACGTAGTACTGCGTCTTTCTCCGCTCTGGGAAGAAGGTGCAAAGTTGGGAGGCCGACGTCACGAAAACCTGGTCACGGAAGTTACGTCACACATATAACACTGGAGAGCCGACCTAATTGCAACGCCGCACTCCCTGCCGGCGCGCCGCCTGCTGCCGAGAACCTCGCAGCGCGCACGCGCGTCCTTTTTCATCTGCTAGCTTGCTCGTTTCCTTGCTTCAACGCGACGCGCCCCTGTCTGATTTAAACGACGACTGACCCGCTCCGGCAGCCGTCATTCCGCAAACTTCGCTCATCGCTCTGGACGGAGCGATGAGCGATGAGCGAGCTCGCGTGCTGTGCGGCACGGGCAGTTGATGCTAAATTCCGTTGATACTTCTTTTACAAGTTATTTCAACCAATACAAATGACAAAGTACATTGTGCTGGAAAAAATGGCGGCATTCAGTTGAAACCTCTGCTGTGCGCCGCCATTCGCTTCCAAAACCTGCACCGTCACGCAGTCGGTGCTTCAAAAAATGTCGCTACTTGTACGAAGCTCTTATCTAAGGACCTAAGTTGAAGCGACTCTCTCGCGCTATTCCGCGAAGCGTTAAAAAAGTTCATGTGGCTCAGCTCGGCTATGCCAGGATATACGTAGCGTGAGCTTAGGTTCAGCTGGTTATTCTTAGCTTTCCTGGTTTTCTAGGATTAGCTTGATTATCATGCTTACTGCTGTTTCAATGACACACACACGGTATGCGCATTATGTGACTACTTCGGGATCCGATGAGTTAAGCTTCTCCGCTCTTCTGCGCCGCTGAGCAGCAATTTCGCTCTCCTTATCCATGGCTATACCACACTGGCAAACGCCCCGCTATATGTATAACCCCACTGATACCTCTGCGCATGCGCACAAAATTAGAGGCACTATCAAACGGCTATGGTGCAGCGTCAGACTTGGCTACTGCGCAACGGAGGAACACAGCTGGGCGCGCGGCGGCGCCAGTGCGTCTGCCGCGGCTATGACGTCACTCCTCTGGAATGCGCAGACCACCGAGGCGCGCGCGGCGGCGGCGGAGCACGCGGTGGCGGCGGCTCCGGCGCGCCAGCTGTGCTGCCGCCTCGGTGGCTCCAAGGCGAGAGCGCTGGCCTACGGACCTTGCCTACGAATCCCGGCCAAGGTGCCCGCAATCTGACGGAGGCATATTGCGGAGGAGGCGCCGTGTAACCGAGCTTGCGGTTGCAAGTCAAACGATCAACAGGTGGTCCAAATTAATCCTCAATCCTCCGCTGGGGTGTATCAGATGCTCGTCGTTGGTTTGGCACGTAAAGCCCCCAAATTTGAACAATGTTTTTGCGCCAGCTGTGCGCCGTGTGACGTCACTGCTCCTTGCGCATGCGCAGCACGGCTCTCCAAGAGTCACGTGAAACTGCTCAACCTCGGCCAGTGTGGCTCACGCTATAAAACAATAGCACGCAATAGACCTATTGCTAAATTACCCAAGCATCAAGGAGAATGCAGAAAATAGTGTTCTACGTGCCGTACGAGCTTCCTCTCTCGTATAAAAGATTCGAAGTGAATAACAAAAAAAGTAGCGTCGAACGCGCGTGGAAGATGCCATTTGTTTTAGGCTTTTGCTTTAGAACAGTTACTGCTGCAGACGCCAGCACGTGCGGTGCGTAGGGCACCACTCCAAGCGTTCTCTCTGATGCTTGGGTGATTTAGCAATAGATCTATTTCGCATATGCGCCTCGAAGATGAGGCGGGTGCTGCGCATTTTCCTCTACCGGAGTCTGAACCACGGCATTCGCTCTTGCGCACCAAACATCGTCATGCGGCAGGCGCTCGTGTACGTTTCGTCAGCTGCGACCGTAGTTCTTCGGAAATTTATGCAGACATTCATGCAGCATATCAACACTATGCACCGACCAATTATGTATCTTTTCCTTCGAGCGTTAATTTTACACAGCATTATCAAAGCCCACACTCACTCTGTCGGTCATGGAGTGCTCTCCTGATAAATCAGAATATATGGTCCTGAAACATAACTGAAAAGAATATAACCTCTTTCGTGCCCATATAACACCCAATGTCAACGGCCTCCCATCCCTCGCCGCCCACACATCCACATGTTGGGCCTTATATGGCAGCAAAATAGGAAGATCACAGTGTGGACCACAGAAATCTGCAAACAAATTCACCTCGTCTCTAAATACTCCCTGGAATCATCAGCCATAACCACGGTCTCAAAGAACATGATTGATAAACCCAATACACCAAACTACAAAACGCCCTCCGGAAGTGTCTACTCAGAAACTTGGCATTCCAACTTACGTCCCCGACCACCTCGTCCCACCCACCGCTTTTCAGAATACTCTTGAGGAGAAGACGGCAACTCAACTCGCAGTGCAACACCGCAGACTCACTACATCCTGTTAAGGCTTTGCCATTTTGTCCGCCATCGAACACCCAACTTCCCAACTCTCCTCCTCCTCAAAGAACCCCCATGGTAAGACATGATTCCCCGCATCACAGTCAAGCACTTCCCCCGACACATGGACCCGACCATGGCCACCGGGAGACGCGAGAGCAGAGCCCTCCATCTTTCCACACCGCCGCACGATACTACCTCCGTTACAATGGGTCTTAATGGAAAGACTATGCACACCATTCACAAGTACCTCCCTAAAGGAGAGAGACGCAGCGCATAGCAGAGTTACACCCGTACTCTACCGACTCTACTATTATCCGCACATCTAGTCCAGGATCCCTCAGAGACTTCGCTTCCAACTCGATCCCAGCGCACATTAGACACCACTTGGCGCCGAATGTGACCGCCCAACCCCATCTCCACGTCTTTTTCCAGTGGGTCCACGGACACCAAGATATTGCAAAAATGAAAGGGCCCACGCCCTCGCTCGCGCAAATTGGTATCTGCGCAAGCCTGGGCCCTAAACTACGGACTGCAATCCCCAAAGCGTGACGCGCCGCCCATTGCAAGGCATGACAGCAACGCTTGAAGGACCTCCGCCACTTCCACCGCACCCTTCCACCTTCTAATCTTAACGTCACCCGGTGCGAAGGTACATACGCTTGCCAGGCACCAAGTCCCTCCATTCCTTGCGACCTCGTAACCCACCAAATTATGAATCGCCCCGGCAACCCCGACTATCCGGTCTGTGTTGTCTATTGCTACACCAAACACACCTACTGGACTTCTAATCCCGCGCACCGATCTTCCCACTTTCTCTTACCACACCTTCTTGTTCCACACCTTCTCTTGGGAGAACTGTACCGTTTCGCAACCACAACTGCGCTCTGTCCTGTGGCCCCGTCTCGCATGGCACATCGCCCAAGCGCGGGGCGCTTAAGCCTTCGCAACGTCCCCCAGGCTCTTGCCTGGCACACAAGGGTCCTCTCAAAAGATACCACACTTTAGTTCTCACTGCCCGAACTTGGGTTGTTTAAATAAAGCTTTACCTCTGTCTCTCGCTTCCCTCCTTTTAATATCTGACAGACATAAAAAATAGTCCACATCATCACGCAGTTCGGGAATTACAGGACTCCGCAATTTCGTTCGAATCAGTTGTATGGTACAAACGAGATGCGTCTATTGCAGCAGAACTACGGTCCGGACTGATCCAATCGAAGGCTTAACAACAAAGAGTTCAGGGGAGCCGGTTGCCTACCTACAAAGATATATTGGCGCTGAGCCAACGGAGCTGGCGGATGAAGCTAAGCAAGTTGCGCCAAAAGCACCACGTCAAGGCTCTGTCATCTTACTGGGTGTGTGATATCATCGGCGAAACCAATCAAACGCAGCAAACGTACTGCCACATTGAACTTTTTTAGAGGTGTCCGTGTTTACATAACTTTTGACTATGCTTTTAAGTGGGGTGACACGGAGTGTAAAGGGTGGGCATTTGCGCAACCTGAGAACATGATTTGTACGTCATATAGAAGGCTTGTGTAAAAGGAATAAAAATCGTTCCATATTATAATGCTATATTTGCATAACCCACCGACAATAGCAGTTATTTTCGATAGTGTACCAACCTAAAGTTTTTTACCAGAACCGAGCTTTATTAAATTGCAGCGCAGAGTTATAAACTAGTCCAAAGATTTTAAAAAAAGAGTCGGGAATTTTGTTTATCAGATTAATTTGACCTGCGTATAAAAATTACCAGACATTGTTTAGGAGTGGACGTGTATGACCTTCCCTTGCTAACCATGACACTCTTGTTGCCATGGCTGGAATCTTAGGACTGTAGAAGGCATATAGTCCGTGTTTTGATTTTAATATTTTTATTTACCTCAGTACGGCATCCATTCAATTGAACAAGTTTGGGATGTTCTCGTTTTTAATAATCTTTGTTTTATTTTCGCAAAGACAACACAATACAAAACTAGGGCCGAGAAATTAATCGACTATCCAACAGATTATTCAATTGAAACCTAAATTGCGATTAATGTTTTAACCACTTAATCGATAAATGTTTGATGAACCAAAAGGAATTATGAATTAAACGCTTTCACCAGGCGGACCTGGTTGATTACACCAGTATCAAGGGCAAATTTTACATAAAACTGTAACCTAAAGTAAGCTATAGGGGCGATATTTCTAACTTTAGACTAGTGCTGCAGGTTACGAATTTCCCGGCCACTTCAACGCCGTGCGAATGTCCATTTAGCTAAGCAGAGAGTATTGTGAAGAATCAAAGGAAGTCGCTCTTGCCGGATAATATCAACAAACATCTTTGCCTCAATCATCTGAGGTAAAAATGTGAGAGTCTTTTACCTTTTCTCAACTACACATCGAGGTTGCTTCGTAATCACAATTTTATATTAGGGCGTTCATCCAAAAATTCAGACGAAAAAATATATAATTTTAATTTTTAACACAATAATGCATTGAAATTAGCAAGACGGATCAATCGATTGAAGGGTAGCGATTAATCGGGTTTAAAATTCTAATCGACGCCCATCCCTAGAAACAACACGTGCGTGATTCTTGTAAATTGCACAACCAAAACCTTACATCGGCCCGCACCACTCGAAGCAGGAATAGCTTACCGTCGGAGCGGACTAGCCGTGCTCCTTTCACAGCCACCACTTCATCATCAGTGCCTTTGAGCCTCTCGACCTGACAAAGAAGAACAAAGAGGTTCCACACACAATTATAATATGCATTTCTTCTGTGGCACATTTAATTCCCCGTAATTTCTGTAGTCGAGATGCATTAACCCTTAGTGTTGAGTACTAAAGCATAGACGAAGTACGCGAGAGAAAGAAAATAATGTGGACGAACGTTGGCATGCCTCTTCTCATACTCCCTTTCACCTGAAAATAAACAGCAGCGGACGAGCCATCCTAGCGGATTTATTTAGTCGGTCGCAGTTTAAGAACCCAGCAGATGATCTACCAAAAAAAAGTGAAAGCCGTGTACAACTCCCTGTTACGCCGAATTAGAGCGCAGCTCTTGAGGAGGAGGAGGGAAGGGCACTGGGGGTGGGTTAAGTGACCTCGGGGGGGGGGGAGGTTACGTGACCTGGGGGTCACGTGTCGATGACGATGCCGATGACGTTATCAGTCATTGATGACGTCATCAGCGATTATGACGATGCGGATGCCGATTACGTCATCAGTGACGTCACTGATGACGTCATCAGTGACGATGACGATGCGGATGACGATGACATCATCAGTGACGTGACGCGTCCCATAATGCACCACGCGATTACGCCGACGGCGACGGCGACGTCGACGCCGACGTCGACGCCGCTCAAGCCGGAAACGGGCACCAAAAGCTGCGTTCTAAAAGCGAAACGTGCTTGCTCCGCCTTGAAAAAATATAGTGTGTCGTGTCCTGCGCTACATTGCGATATCGGCAACATCGGTTTTAGGAGCGAGAGGAACAGCAGCTCGCTGCTGATCGAGAAGAACAACATCGTCGGGAAACGATGCTCGCCTATAAATAGGGTTCCGCGTTTTCGGTTTTTATTTTTTTCAAAATTCGGCGTACTTTTTTCGGTGTTTATTTTAAAATTAAATTTTTTGTTTTTTTCGGTGAATATAAAAGAAACACCATCGGACACCGGATCAGATGATCCTTGTGGCTGTGATACTTGTGACCACTCAGAGAATAACGGCACATATACATACGTGGTCTTCGCTGCAACTTTCGTCAGGGCACACCTCCGAATCGCGGAATTCGCGGGCATTATCTTCAGCGCGCTTTTTCGTTCCCATTCTGACGACGTGACCGGGGTGATGACCGTACAAAAACCAGCGGAATGGCAAAAAAAATTAATTGTATTTATGTTTTCAATTACAGGGAAGTTTAAGAGAGGGTGTTAAGAAAGGTAATGACGGCTTTCCTTGATGTCCTCTGAAGTGCATGAAGCGAAAAACCTTATACTAGCCCACATCGGAACTTTTTTTTAGGACCGGGAACTTGACACACTCGGCCCGATCACAGATAGGACATATATGTCCCCCGAAAGCCAATCCAAGACCTCTTTTCTTTTATGTTGAACCTTGGAATAGGGCAATCACGAAGACGTCACACAATGTTTAAACTTGCAAAGCCCCTCTCTTTCTCCCCTCCTTCCCCCACCTACTTCGACGCGGCCCCAAAAGCTGACCTTTTCTCGTTTTTTATCGGTTTCAACCGAAAACGCCGAATCTAACAACTGACCCTTTTAGGTTAAAACCGAATTTCCAAAAATGGATTCGGCGTAGTTTTATCGGTTTTTATCGGTTTCAACCGAACACTCCGAACCTTACCTATAAAGAAGATGACAAAAACATGTTCTACCTCGTTCTGTCCATTGTTACGATAATAATAATAATAATATAATAATAATAATAATAATAATAATAATAATAATAATAATAATAATAATTAATAATAATAATAATAATAATAATAATAATCTTTATTTCCAGTTAAGAAAATGGTGGAGCAAAAGGAAAAAATGCTTTTACAAGAAGCTTAACTTGCCCTCAGCCACATCGGCAGCCATTGAGCAAACAGTTTTCGTTCAAGAAAAAAACAAAAAAACAAAATCATTTACCGAAAATTATAATTAGCGAATGGAATAACAGAAACAAGACACATAACGCTCAAATATATAAAAATGTGTTAGGAAACTCCTTAGGAGATATTGTTTCTAGATTTCTAATTTTTCTTCAAAGTTGTTTAGAAGCTTTGGAATTAAATACCGATTTTTTTTGCTGCCCGTAATTTGACCTGCATGTAGGAACCTTCAAATATTCATTATAGCGGGTCAAGTAAACCGTATTATTTTTTCTAATACAACTATCTCGTTTAAAATAGCACTTTCTTTTTTGTTTTCATTCTTAATGGTGATGAGAAGTCTATAATAAGATAGGTTATGAATTTTTAATATTTGCAGATTACTCCACATGGTCTCAGAGTTAGGTCATAAGGTGCGTTACGATGGCTCTCAACATTTTTTTAAGCAGTTATCATTTGTTGGTGTTGGATGATGTGGTTGTGCTCCAGATAAGGTTGCAATAACTCAGGAGTGAGTCAAACAGAGCGTGGTAAATAATTATTTTCACGCGAACTGGTAGAGTTTGGCTGTGGCGATACGTTAAACCACCAACGCGAGACGATTTGGTAACCAATCAGTTTACATGGCTATCCCATGACATATCTAAAAAAGACACATAGTGTTTTGAAATTATCCACGATCTCTATTGGACCTGAGCTAAATGCTGTAGGCGTTGGCAAAAAAGTTTGTTTATTTTTCGAACGAAAGAAAATAGCCTTTGTCTTTACAGTGTTAATACTTAGTTCATTTTTTTTGCCCAGGCCGCCAACATTGACAAAGTAAAATTAACAGCATTCACGATTTCATCGCCATTTAAAGAGGAAATAAATATACTAGTGTCGTCTGCTCAAATTACAAATTTAGCAACAGGGTCTATATTCACAGTATCATTTGTATACAGGTTAAAAAGAAGGGGCCCTAAAATATTTCCTTGTGGAACCCCTGAAATAATACGCTTTCCATCGGAGGAATGACCTCTAATGTTAATATATTGGAAGCGGTGACTCAAGTATGAATTTAGGAGTGATAACGGCAACCCTCGAATACTATAGTAATTAAGTTTACAAAGCAGAATATCATGATCCACGAAGTCAAAGGCTTTAATAAAATCTACAAACACGGTAGCAAACGTTATTTTTGCTACAAAATCTTGTAATTTATATTTTTTCTGAGACAATAGGGCTAATTCCGTGGAGCTATTTTCTCTGAAACAAAACTGCGAAGATAAGTGTAGATCAGGCTTATTCGGAAATTGTACGAGACGGGACTGTATTACTTTTTGAAGGCATTTAGGAAATAAGGGTAAAATTGAAATCGGTCGATAATTGCTGAAATTATTTTATCTCATTTCTTGTAAAGGACAAATACTTTCCCCACCTGCATCGCCGTAAAAAACACCCCAGGAAAAAAACAAAAATTAAAAATATGGGTTACGTATGGCACCATTATACAATAACGAACTTTAGTGGGCGTATTTGTATATCATCGCAATCGCAGCTACAGCTGTTTTTTCATTGCATAATTGTAAAAAATTCCTCAGCCTCTGTGCTAGGTTCAAGAAACCATCGAATGACTATTTTTGAATTCAATGTATCTGCAAGGATCAGTATTAATGTTTGTGGTAGATGAATTCGCAAAATATTCGCTGAAAGCATTAGCTAAGGAAAAGCCACTTAGACCCATACCATCCCAGTTTTTATTATCAACTGGCTGATGGCCTGAACCAAGATTTAACACTGAATTTAGTTTTTGCCAAATGAAGTCCGTACGAGCATTTCTATCCTGAAACACCTAATCATGATACTCAGCTTTAGCTATACGTAATATTTTCGTTAGTTGGTTGCGATATATTTTAGAGGACCGTAGACTTTGCGGGTCTCAAGATTTAACAAATGTTTGTAACATCGCGTTCTTTGTTTTAATTTGTTTAAGTTAATCAGCTGTTTTCCACGGTTTTCTGAATTTTTAGATGCCTTAAACATTTTGTACGGAAAATGACGACTCGAAATGCTTTTAAATAGTTTTAAGAAATGTCCATAGACTACATCAACATCTTCTGAACTAAACATATTACACCAATCAGCTTCTGCAATCTCTTGTCTGAATGCATTCAACCTTCTGGTGGTTATATGTTGAAACGGGTACGATACGTTATTTCTATTTTGTGTTTAGGGTTTCTTCTTTTCAAAAACATGAATATTGGAAGGTGATCACCTAAATGGTAGCTTATAACTCCGGATTTTATATTTGCATTATCGGTGTTACTAATAAATAATAAATTAATGTTTCAGAGCACGACTTTAAGGTAGACGGGTGACGCTTTAACCTTTGAGAGTGGTAGGATGCGAGAATGACTTCTTACGGGAAGTACCATGCAAACGACCGCAATGACGAAGATTCACAAAGCGCCACCTTTCACAGATGTATAAATACTGCTATAAGGCTGTCATCTCTCGGGAAACCATTATTTATAAAATTCAGCAGGGAAGCAGACGGAATTCAGTGAGACAGCACGGCAGTGGCGTTACTTCACTCTGTAGAAATCCCTTGCGTCTGCTTTCCCGCACAAATCTTGGGGAGCCAATCACCGCAACTTACGGAGGCAGCTCAGCGAATGACGATGCCAAAAGGTGCGTTTAGACCAAAAAACGTAGTCTGAGTCGCAACATTAGGCAATGCAAGCGTGACGTTTTGCATCGCTTAATAGCACAACTCAGTCTGCGTTTTTTTTTCTTTTTTTTTCTAGATTTTTGTTTTGACACTGTCATTCGTTGAGTGGATTCCGTAAGTTGCAATGATTGGCTCTCCGAGTGTTGTACGGGAAAATAGACGCACGGGCTTTTTTAGAGTGTTGACCGTCTCAATGTAAGATCACTGCGACGACAGAGGCATTTTCAAGTTGCCCCACCGAACCCACTGCGGATAAATTCACAGCGCTACGACTTCTCGGGTCATGGGTGACCATCAAGCCCAAGAAGAAAAATAATAACCATCGGTGCTCACGAAACGTGTCGACATAGCCGCGGCGGTTGCTAGCCCTAACTGCGCTCCACGAAGCACGCACACTGAACACTTCGACGGCGACACTATCCGTTGGATTCTCACGTCGTTACACAGCAGCTACCACAGACAAAATCGGGTGCCGGTCCGTCTTAACAACGTGAACGCGGTTAGGCAAAGAGCTAAAAAATCCCTGCGAGAGTATTGTGTCTCTGCCAGCCAATTTGTCGTCGCCAACCACGGTCAATATCACGTTGAAAAATTTAGATTGTCAAGCCGTAACGTCACCGTCCTGAGGGATATGAGTGGCCAAGATAAATCAAGTACAAGGTTTTGCAGAATTAACTACACTCGTCCAGGCGATGACCATAATCCGGACAGTAGTAACCTTCGGGACAGACGCATGATGACGTTTAAGTAATGCTACGGCATACACAGGGGGTTCAAGTTGCAACAAGACTAGGTTAATGTGACTCAGTCGACACGGTAAAGGAGCAGAACCCACGACTCCGTCTTGGTGGCCCCCTTGAACTGTCCGAAAGGTAGCTGTCCGAACTGACTCACTTAGAAACGTGGAAAAATTTGAGCCCTCGGGCCCGGGGCGCGGGCGATGACGGCGAATAAATGACTAGGTGCTGATGGACCACTGCGTTGTGTCTTTCTCGAAGCGGGTACCAGCAAGGAAATCCACCAAAGTAAATGCTCAATGTGAGTTTACTGGAATCCCTAAAATACTAGAATGCTGACACATTTCTGAAAAGCGTTATGACTTATATGTGCAAGAGTCATCGTGAATTTATGTTTATTTTGAAACAGGGCAGGAAAAACAGATGGAATTCATAATTTTGGTTCTAATTGAAATATTTATATAAATCACACGTATTCTTTTTAAAATGGTTATACAAGAAAATTCCCATAAAAATTGGTCACATTTATCACCAAACAAATTGCATTAAACGCAGTGTTTAAGACGTGAAATTTAAAATTTGACTTCTAACGTCACAACGACACACGATTTGGTCACGTGACATACCACCGTGACGTCACGCGACATACCACCGTGACGTCACGCGACGTGACTGGGTGATGCCACGCGCGCGAGTTGCGTGACATTACAGCATCAAATAGTGATGTCAAGTTACATCACTTCACGTGCACAGTGCCTCGGGGCACCGCCACATGACGTAAACCAACATTGCGCCACGTGACGTGATGTCACGTTACGTCACTTCACGTGCACAGTGCCTCGGGGCACCGCCACATCACGTAAACCAACATTGCGCCACGTGACGTGATGTCACGTTGCGTCACTTCACATGCACAGTGCCTCGGGGCACCGCCACATGACGTAAACCAAGATTGTGCCACGTGACGTGATGTCACGTTACGTCACTTCACGTGCACAGTGCCTCGGGGCACCGCCACATCACGTAAAACAACATTGCGCCACGTGACGTGATGATCACGTTACGTCACTTCACGTGCACGGTGCCTCGGGGCACCGCCACATCAAGTAAACCAACATTGCGCCACATGACGTGATGTCACGTTACGTCACTTCACATGCACAGTGCCTCGAGGCACTGCCACATCTTGTAAACCAACATTGCGCCACGTGACGTGATGTCACGTTACATCACTTCACGTGCACAGTGCCCGGGGCACCGCCACATGACTGAGTTGCGTGTATGCTTATACAGCCGGAGATTAGTCTGCCTCAGTGGGCGTCCGGTGATCCCTCGCTAAGCCGCAAGAGGGATATAAGCCGTGAACGAGAACCTGCCCGGTTATCGGCATTTAAGGCCCTTCCGTCCCGATTAGGAGGGGACCGTATCCTCCGGGCGTTCGTGTCGTTTCGGAGCAAACAAAACGATTAACTCGCGTGTGCGGTTTATGCGTGCTCATAAGCTGGTGCCTGGACGTCTGGGGATGACGTTCTCGGCGTCACCTCGACCTAGAATCCGAGCAGGTCAATCTCAAGCGTCCTGGGAGACGGCTGCCACTACAAGCCTTGAGGAACCGGCCGAGCAATTATCCTCTGTGCGCTATGTGCGTGCTAGTGGGCGGAGCCTGATTTTGGGGAACGACGTCATGGCCTAGGGACGTAGGGAAGGGGACCTTATAAAAGACGGTTTTTGCACGCTCTCTTCGTAGTTCTCATGCCGGACGGCAGACCGTAGCACAGTATGTAAATAAGCAGTTTGAGACGAGACACCCTGGCTCGCTAGCCAGCTCTGCCTCGATGTCCTGGGCGACGCATGGCTCCAGCGGAGATCGACTACTTGGACAAGCCCCGAGTCTTGTCCAAGTAGTCGATCTCCGCTGGAGCCATGCGTCGCCCAGGACATCAGGCAGAGTTGGTAGCGAGCCAGGGTGTCTCGTCTCAAACTGTTTATTTACATACTATGTACAGTCTGCCGTTCGGCATGAGAACACGAAGAGCGCGTAAACCGCTCTTTTTATAAGGTCCCCTTCCCTACGTCCCTAGGCCATGACGTCGTTCCCCAAAATCAGGCTCCGCCCACTAGCACGCACATACACGACAGAGGATAATTGCTCGCCGGTTCCTCAAGGCTTGTAGTGGCAGCCGTCTCCTCAGGGACGCTTGAGATTTGACCTTGCTTCCTGGATTCTAGGTCGAGGTGACGCCGAGAACGTCATCCCCAGACGTCCAGGCACCGCTTATGAGCACGCACAAACGCACACACGAGTTAATCGTTTTGTTTACTCCAAAACGACACGAACGCCCGGAGGATACGGTCCCCCTCCTTAATCGGGACGGAAAGGACCTTGGATGCCGATAACCGGGCAGTTCTCGTTCACGGCTTATCTCCTCTTGCAGCTTAGCAGGGATCACCGTGGCCGTTGGTTCATGCTTGGCGCCTCGAGGAGATCGCCTTGCCTTTTCCGCACCTTACTTGAGCCGGCATCGCCGACAGCTTGTCTGGCTCTTTTGTCGACGGTACGGATGTTCACCCTGGCAGCGTCGCAGATAATCCTCGCTCGAGGTTGTCAAAGAAAGGGGTGGCCTCGGGAATGTTGGAGAAGGGGTGGCGTTCCGCGTCGAGGTGCTTCCACGAAGGTCGTTCGTTACAGCGTCCGGTGTCTCAGCTGTAGATAAGCAATTTAGCCAGTGCGGTACAACCGCACTGGCTGAATCCTTGTGGACTAAATACTGCGCTTTCAAATAGGAAGTCTTTAAACAGCTAGGTTCTTTTTTTAGTACCTCTTATGACGCGATCTTGTAATATTCTACACCTGAAACGTGTCACGAAGTCAAACAATAATTATGCACTTTCGTCTGTGCCATACCGCATTTTCTGAGTCATTCAAATTGGGTTCAATTTATTGGGCCCACGCCCTAGATTATTATTTTTTCTTTTGAAAAAGCATCGTTGGTGCACCACGCTTCAGATAAACAAATTAGGCACCATTAATCGAGTGAGAGCACACAGAGCAGTACAAAGGCGTGGTCCAGTCCGAAAAAATATATAGAAATAAACATTTCCACTCGGTTAAGCGGAAACACTACTTAGCGAAAACGGATGAGCGGAGCAGACCACCAGCTCTGATTTATTGCCCAGCTTTCAGTGCAGTCAATGCAACGATGCGCGACATCTTGGTTCTAAAAAAGTACGCTCATCCTCTTCAGCCAACGGATGTGGCACGTGCCGCGATGAACTGCGCTCACTGCACGGCCTGCCCGCATGTAATCTAACCTTAAACTTTGTCAGACATGCTTTGGCGAAAGCTTCGGCAACAGTAAGATGCATCCATGGGGCTAGTTTTTAAGTACAGGGCTTCAAAGCCTCAGTTGCCTCGAAATTAAATTAGCACCTCCATCAGTACACTGTCATCATTATCTATCCATGACCAAGGTGAAAAAAGATACATTTTTTAAAGCCTGACAGAAATCGAATTTATATGGTCTAAATAAAATGTATGATTTAAATCAGATTCATTTCGTTTAAATCATTGTACTACAAATGAATGATTCTTTATCACTACATGTGTTTTTAAGCATGGCAGATTGATTTATCAATCTGTCCGATAGCTGTTGACGCTGCGGAAGAAAGAATTACCATGAATTTAAAGTTTAATTTAAAATTTTCGTATTGATGTAGCCCTAGCCATACTAGAACGAAAACAGCTTGATTTTTATAGTTAGCTAACAAGCCTTATTTGTTTTCTGCGTCTGATTTGCTTTTGCGTTCTGATTTGCTTGCCATAAGACATTACCTTTATAGTTTTTGTTTCTTTCACATTCTGACTTTGCTTTTAGTGGCAAGGTTATGGAACTGAAGAACGAAGTGAAAGGTAGAATGGAAGCTCAACGATCCGATTTCCTAAGAAGAGCAATGCCTTTCTGTGTGCTCGAGCGTCGTATAAATATTTATTTCTTGATGATTCTTTGATGTAAATACAAATCAAATGCACATAGAAAGCATCAAATGATACACAAACGGCAAAACGTGCGCACTATTTTCGAAGTTATTTTTACGGGAAAACGTTTGATTTAAATCTTCACATTAAAACTGAGCTGATTTAAATCACGATGGGAATAGTAATTTAAATTATCGTGATTTTTATTACCCACCCTGTCCATCACTAGAACCAGCCTTTTACAGTCAGAACTACTAATTACAAAACAGCCGATGTCACTAGCTGTTACAGGACAATAGACACTGATATAACGTTGTGCAATTTTATTTTATATTTTGCAATAATGTCCTTAGCTTTCATTCATCCGAAATTACTCCCTTCTCAGAGATTACTTATTACCTCTATTAACTTTCTCTTCGAGCAGACACCTAATAGCCCGTCCCTACTTGAATGAGTAACATCTGCACCTATTCACGTGCCTCGGCGAGCCTCTCTGTCTGACCTTTGCACATTTCCTATTTCCGATCGCAAAAATAAAATTGAACACAAACAAGTTTGCTGCTGCCACAAGACCTTTGTTTTCTAACCCACATAAATAACTTGCAGAGTGCTTATTCTTGTTGTTTTGATCTGTTTCCTTAATGCGTCTTACTCTTTTTTCTACTACAGTGCGTTTTTACTTATTGCATCCTCTCTGTCCTTTCTGATTAAACTCCCTTGTTATATCAGCGACTATATGACCTATTGCTTCATTTCCTTACAGTTGATAGCCATTCCTGAGTTATGAAATTCCTGCTCCACTTTAGATTTTTTTTTAAATGAGTCGAGTTTGATTAAATGTTTGTTGCCAACTTTTTTATTTCTTTTTGTTTATTTACTCTATCATTTTGTTGCTTTTCTCTTCATTGTAGCATCGTTGCCAAATGTTCGGACCCGCAGCACCCTCTTTTGATAGCACGGAGACTGAGGTTGTGTAACTTGTTTTCGTTACTCCAGATGGCGCTTGGCGCCCGTCTGGACGTTGTGTCTGTCAGGGCACGGGCGGGAAGTTTTCTCGCGGCGATCGGATGGTTTTTGAGAAATGTCTTGTTCTCATAAAGCTCCAGTCAGGGGCGAATTTAGAGGGGGTCCCGG
This sequence comes from Ixodes ricinus, assembly GCA_037355805.1. Lineage (NCBI taxonomy): Eukaryota > Metazoa > Arthropoda > Arachnida > Ixodida > Ixodidae > Ixodes > Ixodes ricinus. The sequence continues at coordinate 82,175 of JAZHYW010010272.1, forward strand.
ATGTCCTGACCCCCTCTTGATTTCTGCACGTGTAAAAGTTAGGGCGTGAAACGAGGGAGAGGGGGAGGGGTTCCTAAACATATGGTACGCTGACCAACACCTGACCCCCCCCCCCCCCCTCAGGAAATTCCTGCATCCGCCCCTGGCTCCAGTTAATATCACTCGGTATATACTCTTTACGAATCAAACTAAACTGTAAAAATCAAGTGTTTATCTTATCGCCTTAACATGAAAAACACCTTTAAGTCTATATAAGAGCTAGCTCATGGTGGGACATAAATAAGCCAGGCAAAACTGAGAGGACAAAGATGCAACAAAAAAGTTAAAGACATAAGCGACTGATTTAAGACGACATGAGCTAAGTAACTGCCAAACACGAAATCCCCTAGCTGAACCGGAAAGGAATAACTCACATCGTACAACACGGACATCAGTGCGTCCATCAGCGCTAGCAACCCCAAAAGCAAAAATACTCATCGAAAAAGAGAAAGAAAAAAGAGAGAGCGAGGAAACCTAGATAAGTCACAAGAAATGTACTCCATTCTAACAGATAGCCTAAACTATTGTCCGCGAACATACAAAAGATACTAAAATTATATCAATGAGCATCGTACCAATACGCTATGGTGTAATCTGTACGAGTTTATGGACGTTGAAAACCAGTTGTTAGCGGATGGGCTAGACCGGGCAAATATAACATCTGCATTGGACACATATAACGCCATCTAAGGGCAGACTAGCATTGCACTCTCTATATCTCATTTTAATTATTTGCCTCTGACGTTTACACAACCGAAAAGAAGCCAGTCGATTTGACATGCTCAACCAACTGTACGACCGCACTGACTTTGAGAAGAGAAAAGGCTAATACGTTAGTACGGATTAACCCCGCAATTAGCATACCTTATATACAGCGCGTGGGAACAACCTTCAAGGGTTGACGATTCTAACAATTTGACATAATGTTCCACAAATTCATTCTGCAAGCTTTTTTTTTTTTAATTTGTTTTTGTTCCACAGAAACTTATCAGTCAAACTTTTCTTCTTTAGTCCGCCGGCAAACTTCTTACAGACTAAAATTCCACGGAGAGAAAAAGAAGTCAAGTCGCACAGTTCGAAATAGTATTTGAAAACGATAGGCCCTTCAAGCTTTTTTGTTGGAATTGTCTAGATTTGCGGAGTATTATAATAGAAAGGGTTGTACGAGTTTCGCACTGCCTTCTCCATACTTTTATATCAACGTTTTAGAAAGAGGTGGTCGAGACATGTGTAAACCAATTTTTTCTAATATACATTGTACCATCGAGTTGACAAAGTACAAGGTTCAAAATGTCACGCACTCAACGTACACCGTACCGGCTGAAAATACACTTGACGATAAAAAGTAAACTATACAGATTCGGAATGGCAGACATGCGACCACGGACAGTATAGATTCATAGATGACTTTAAAACACGCCACCCCAGCCCTCGCGAATTCAAAATGAATTACTTTATAAACCGTGAAATTGATTTTAAAATAAATTGGGTGTTCCTTTTCAAATTTGTGATTAGAAAATTTTAGTTCATGACGATTGTTATTACAGCTGCTCGTCATCTCAGCTATCACCCAGCAGGAAATTGAACGGCCGCTATTTAATTGCATTGCGTTTAAGGTTTGGTTTTTCATTGTTGAAGATTATTAAATTTAATCGTGTTTTTATTAAAAGCGTCATGTAATGATGATGTGGCTATGCATTTAAGCAGAACTGACTTAATACAGTCGCACAACATGAAGAAACCTTTCACCGAAACTGTTTATGTTCACTTAAAGCTTAAAAATACGTGTTGTGGCCGAGTGGTGCGCATGATGTTATCGCTTCACGGCCAATAACATAGCGGCACTCCGATAAAATCGCCGAAAAACAAATTCCGAAACATTAAGCCTGAATAAAATGAGCCACGTCCTGCGTCTCTGAAGCTGCCAGAAAATATTTAAAAAAAATTGAGTAAAAGTAAAATTAAAGGCATGCATTTCTATGATATCCCTATCTTATCTATCCCCGATTCCGAGAATTCGACGAGATGCTTCCTTCTCTTCGTGTTCAGCGAGGAGCCTGTTTTCATAACGCCACGAAGCGTATGCAGATAACGATAACGCAATCGTCTACTAGCAAGAAAAAGGCGGTTATTATCTAATCCTTTTTGATGCAGCGCCAAAACTGTCCGAGCTCAAAATGTCCCTTTTCTCTTGAAAACACCACCATGACGTGGTTACGTAATTCCGCAATTTCAGGTTTTAGTCTCCACTGAAGTGACTCATTATACCTGTTCCGTACGGCAATGTTAAAGGCCTTTCAGTCTAACGACATTACGCGATCGGTCATTCATCGCGCGCCGCTACCGGCACAACGCGGTGCAATGCTCGTAGTCGGAACCAATAGGTGAAAAAGTAAAAGCCGCGTGCAATCGGGAAACCACAGTGTTTTAAGGAGTTAAACGACTCTGGTCTACAGATATCTTAGGTTGTTAACAATAGCAACTTGAACGAAAATTGAACTCGATATGAACGTGCTTCCATAGGTTGTACGAAATTCCCAATCTGTCTTCAGGCAAGGTACCTCTCGTTAAAACATTTACTCATAATGGTGTCATAATCCTGCAACTAAAAATAGTGAGAAGTGCCATACACGTGGATGGACGGACATTGGTTTAATCAGAGCGACCAACAACAGTGACGCTAACGAAGAGTGAACTGGATAGGACTTGTTCTCATGCTCACTAAACATTTTACGCAATTAACGGTGCAAAACAGCTTCTCCCAGGGCACACAAATGCATCCTAAAAAGACAATCTACAATGTCCGATGCGGGTGTATTCCTTGTATGGCGGCCCTGTCACATATGGTGATACAAAAACTGTTTCCAGACATATTCGAAGCATACAAATGTATTGTTACGCTTTATTTAATGAGTTATTTGCCGCGGTGTTCCCTTGTTCGACCACACCTCTTGTACTTCTGTCACACTATCGCTTCTCAAAAAAGACAAAAAAAAGCAGTAAGTTTGTTCCAAGTTCAGCAGCCCTCGTACCGAACATGGCGGTTCCTGTCAACCACGAGCGTGCAGGAACGGGTATTGCGTTGCACCCAGTATACCACATCGTTAAGGCGGGCAACACATGGTGAATGGCCCTCGCCAAACGTTGTAGTTTGAGCGAATCTTTCTTTTCGCAGCGGGTTGTAATGTCACCCTCCGTTTCCCGGTTCAAACAACTCTTCTGTTGTGTGCTCGTCGCATTGCGCTTTCATTCGCTGGGAAGCGATTGACAGGCGCTCTCTGACGAAGCCACAGGTCAGTTCAAGACGCGTCATTAAGCTACCAATTCAAGAAGCGTCATTAAACTACCAATATAAAACGCAAGGTCAGAGGCACGATCTGGCGAGGTCGAACGGCATACGAATTTCCCGTCCAAAGAGGATCATGGTGGTTGTATACTCGATGACTTCATGGGCCGCTGGTCGATAGGAGTAGAGGAAGACAGCAACGAAGTCGTCTTTATGTTCGTTGACAAACATCGTCAAATGTTGCGGTGTGGTCCAATTAAAACGCTGCAGGAGACAACTGGATTGTGGATGCAGTGGTTTTGTTCTTGTTTTTGTGATGCTCGATTATCGACAGACATTTTGAAAGGCCTGTGACACGAAGGTTCGTCCCTGGTCTTAGTGGAGCGACAAAGGTGCACCGTAGCCTGTTACCCAATGGGTTACAAGAGCGTCTGCCACAACAGAGGCAGTCTGGTCAGGAATGGGGATGGCCTCTGGCCATTTTGAATACTCTACCATGTGAACCCTAAACTTGCTGTCAGTTTGTGTTCGTGGTAGGGGAACTAGAGCGTCTAGGGTGACCCGCTGACACGTCGGTCAGCAATTGCGACTGATGCTTACTCAAAGGAACTTGATGTAGCCTCCAGAAAAGCCGCATCACGTTGCCTGAGCTCTTGGGCGACCCGTTGGTGGTGGACATCCAGCAGAGCTGCAATGGCGGTTGAGGTGTCGGCTTAAACGTTAGGCCCAACTGGATGAACTGGTCGGAGCGCGATGGCTCCTCCTCCATGTCGCGGAAACCCATCCTCAGGTTGTCGAAGATGGTCCATGCTTGCCGAAAGACGATGCCCTGAATGGAGCTCCGCTTCTAACACCCCGCTATTATAAAGACAATGCAATTAATGCAAAGGTGCAAGCAAGCTGGACAAGAATGACTATAATAATCCCTGGAGAAGAGGAATAAGGGGGACAAAGGACCAACAGAAATCTCCAAACACAGCTAGGTGACTGGTGCGTGGTCTTCGTCCCGCTTGTTCCCCTTCTCCAGGGATCATTATCGTCAACCCCACTATTATACTTTCTTAAAGCGTTTTCTGTACTGGTGTTCGCTTTCCCTTCCGAGCACACTTCTGGGTCTGGACTCGTGGCCTTTTATTTTTAATCAAGTTTTCTCTTCCTCCTTTACTTCTGTCACCATCGAGTTAATAGGAAAATCTAAAGGGTATGGGTCGCTCTACTAAACTGCTGCCCAATCGGTCCCTGCCTGGTCCGCCCTCCCAAGAAGTCACACGAGCAAGGATTGATTCAAAACGTTTTACTGTTCGGCGTCTTGGTTCTGGGCCTGGCAGTCGCTGTCGTTGTCCTGACCGTGCCTTGTCCGAACTCTTCGTGCACACTGTCACGCGCACCGGGCCGCCGGCCACCGCTCCTGCCCCCTCGCGCGCCGTCGTCCTCCTCGGCTTCCCACACTTCCCCCCCCCCTCAAGGCCCGGTCTTCGGGGGGCCCCGGGTGCTCACTGGTTTTGGCCGAGGAGTTGTTCCACCTCGGCCATGATGGCGTCGTCGGAAGTCGAGGGGGACGGAGGGGGCTGGTGGACGACACTGGCCCGATGGCTTTGGCCGGAGGATGTGGTGGCGGCCGATGTTGTGGGGGCCGTCGTGGTGGCGGGTTCGATGGCGGCGGCTGCGGCAGCCGGTGCGGCGGCACGGTTTTCGGGAGGCCGGGCTGGCTGGACGGAGGCCAAGGCAGCGGGAGCCAGGAGGTCCGGGCGGCTTGCCCTCAGGGTCTGGACCGCTGCCGCCACGTTGTCCGGGAGGGGCTGTGCCTCCAGCAGGTCAGTGTGGAGTCGACCTGCTTCGTGGGTCTCCAGATGTATTATCGGGATCCCGCACAGCCAGCAGGTGTCAGGCGCTCCCAAGACCCGTGGCGCCGCCGGCTGCGTGTGGCCACGGAACGGGAGTGGGACTTGGTGGTCGGGCTGGCCAGGCGTTGGTCTGGGTTGATGCTTCCAACGCCGGCGGGAGACGAAATGGACCGCCCCTCCTTCCTCCCACGCCGTCCACGTGGCCACGGTGTGGCAGGGGGGCCGACTCCAGGCAGGTCCCCCCGTCGTAGACGGACCCGCTCCGTGGTGCGGGGGTTCCGTCGCGGACGGCCCTGCCTGGTGCCGCGATGTTGCTGCGGACGGCCCTGCCCCGTGCCGCGCAGGCGTGCCTGCTGCCGGGCTTGCGGTACCTGCGGAGCCCAGGCGGCGTTGGCCCGCTCCGCCGTTCGGCCATCCTCGGTGTCGACACCTCCCTGGGCGGCCGCCCCGAGGGTTTGGTCGACCGGACCACTGGGGTCCAGCCGCCCCGGGGCCTGGCCCGTCCGGTGGGCCTCCTGGGTATGGCCCCCTGGGGCGGTTTCTCCAAGGAGGCATCCTGTGTAGAAAGAACACTGTCAGAACACCGGAAAATCATCACTTTCTGTGGCCGAATGTAGCGGCGGCGGTAGTTTTCATTGACTATGTTCCCCATCGCGACGGTAATACCCCTTCAAGTCCGCGATGTGAACTGGACCCGACTCCTCATTTGTATCACACCGAGTGAGTTTATAAGTAAGCCGTGACATTCGCGTCTTTACCTCATAGGGCCCTTCCCATCTATGAGCAAGCGATGTGGCGAAACCGCTAGCTCCGTTACTCAGAGGGTGGGTTCTTTTCAGGACCAAGTCACCAACCTTGAGTTCCAAGTGCCTATGGCTCCTGTCATACTGCGCCGCTTGCTCGATCCTTGCGGCATCAAGATTCTCTCTAGCATCGTGCAGCGCCCCAGATAAGCGGTTCGTCAGCTGTTCCGCGTACCTAGAGAGCGGGCGTCCTGGTGTTCCTTGGTTGCTCCGTAACTCGTTCTCCAGCGGAGACGGGATCTCTTTACCCAGGTTCAGAAACGCTGGCGTGAAACCAGTTGATCTGTTCACGGTATTCCGAATGGCAAAACCCATCTCAGCGATGTGCTCATCCCAGTCTCGGTGTCTCTCCGTTAGCGCGATCAGCATGCTTTTGACATTCCGATTCACACGCTCAGTGATATTGGCTTGGGGATGATACGGTGTTGTCCTCTTGTGCTTTATGTTCAGCGCCAAGCAGGAGTCCACGAACACTTTACTAGTAAAATCACTAGCATTATCACTAATGAGACACCTGGGTGTGCCGAAGCGTAGGAAAGTATCTAGTAACTTTTCCCAGATCCGCTCTGAAACCAGCTTCCTCTGTGGGTACAGCTCTGCCCACTTTGAGATATGATCGGTAATAACCAAGAGGTACTGGTTTCCCCGCGGACTTCTCGGCAGTGGGCCGATGATGTCGCAAGCGACGATCTCCCACGGGTAGTGACTCTCCACCGACTGAATCAAGCCCGGAGGCTTCCCCCTCTGGGCTTCGCTTTCTGGCAGGCTGTACAGCTGCGGGCGTATCGGAGTGCGTCTTGCCTCATCCCCGGCCAGGTCGTGGCGCGGCATAACTTATGAAAAGTCTTGCTGCCACTGCCATGACCTGCCAGAGCCGAGTCGTGGAAGTACCCGATAAACCTCTTCCGTAGCTTCCTGGGAATCACCACCCTGAAGGGAGACTCATTACCCTCCCCTTCATCGATCGTTCGGATGTAGCGAAGCAATAAGCCGTCTTCGCCCAGCAGATATGAATCAAATTGATCATTAACTCGACCGCCAGCCTTGCCGGTGTCAACCGCAATTTCCGCCAGTTTACTGAACACCCGCTGGCAAAAACCATCTGCTTTCTGGGCCTCGACAAGCTCTTCCTTGCTGACCACTTCACCCCAAGCGACGATCCTTTGCTCCTTCGTGCCGCGCGCTAAGGCTGCTACGAGTGCCGGTTGCTTCGCCTCCTCCCAACCGTCCGTGAGGGACCTCACCCCTGCATCCGGAGACATTCTCCTGTTTTTCCCGCGCTTCTCGTTACACTCTGGTTGCGTCACCTCCTCCCAACCACCATCCTGGGGCGCCCGAGAGAGCGCGTCCGCGACCTTGTTGGTCGATCCCTTTCGGTACTCAACCGTGTACGAGTAGCGCTGCAAGGTTAGTACCCAGCGGGCAAGCCTTCCCGCGGGCTCTTTTAGCCTCTGAATCCAGGTAAGTGCTGCGTGATCAGTCTGAATAACGAAAGTCGTACCGTCTAAATAGAGGTCAAACTTCTTCAGAGCAAACATGACGGCCAACCCCTCCTTTTCCGTCACGCTGTAGTTGCGTTCCGACGGTGTGAGCGTTCGACTAGCGAATGCCACAGGGCGTAACTGTCCATCGTGCACCTGTAGCAGTACTGCCCCAACACCGTAGTCGCTCGCATCTGTCTGCACAACAAAATGCCGATTAAGATCTGGTAACCGAAGGCTAGCGGTGCTTGTTATTGCCCTCGCGAGAGAAGAGAAGGCAGCACCCTGCTCTGGACCCCAGACCCACCTCGAGCCTCTCCGGAGCAGCAGATTCAATGGCCGCGCCAGCTCCGCGCACATCGGGATGAACTGCCGGTAATAGCCAACCATCCCCAGAAACCTTTGAAGGCTCTTTACATCGTGCGGTGGTGGATAATCGAGAATGGCCCTCAATTTCTCATCGTTCGGCTTCAAGGTACCATTGTCTACGACAAAGCTTATAAGATTTACCTTTGAGGCGGCCAGTTGCACCTTTTTTGGATTAATTGTTAGACCGGCCTCACTCATTCGCCTTAAGACGATCTCGAGATGAGTTAGGTGCTCTTTGAACGACTTGGAGAATACCACAACGTCATCCATGTAGGCCATGGCGAAGTTAAATTTCGCGTCACCCAGCACGATGTCCATGAGCCGTTGGAAACTCGACGGCGAGTTCGACAACCCAAACGGAAGACGCGTAAACTCAAATAACCCCCTGTAACAGGTGAACGCCGTCTTTTGGACATCGTCTGGCGCCACCTGGATCTGGAGAAAACCCCTGCTACAATCCAGCGTGGTGAAAACCCTCGCGCCTCCAAGCGAATACATTATAGACTCAGTAGAGGGAAAATGATACGCGTCCCTTCTAGTGACCTCATTAAGTCTTCGGTAATCAACGCAAAGGCGCGCGGTGCCGTCTTTCTTTGGCGCCAAAACTACTGGAAACGCCCAGGGACTCTGCGATGGCCGCACCGCCCCCGTGTCCAGCATCTCCTCGAGAGCCGCGTCTAGGAGGGCCCGTTTATGTACGCTTAGTGGTCTAGGATCACACCCCCACGGCCTGGCCTCTCCTGTATCTATTCTATGTTGTAAAACAGTCGTAAGCACCGGTCTCTCGGTAAACATAGCTGCGTGTTGGGACAAGGCGTTCGCTAGCATCCGCCGTTGGTCGGCGGGCCCATCGAAAGACGCAATTATCATTTCGACGTTCCCGGGCACGACTCGCGCAGCTAATACCTGCTCCTGATGTGACGCAGCGAGCGAACGTTCCATTCCCTGCACCAGAGATGATGGGGCAACAAAGGGAATAAGAGGAGAAAACGCACTATAACGATACCCGTTGTTCCTCAAGTCCAGGATAATGCCCTCACGACAGACGAAGTCCTGCACCAAAATAACAGGAATTGACATACCGGGCAAGTAAACGAAACGTTGCCTGCTTCGTCTGCCGTCAAGGCCAAGGTGAAGGCGCATCGCCCCTTGCGCTTCGGCCAATCCTGTCGCTAAGCGCAGCGGAGTTACAAGTTCCCGCGCGCAAAGGTTCCTGTTACGGCAGTCCTCGTACACATTATCGCCAATTAGAGAAAGAGTAGAACCGGTATCAATTAGTGCCGAATATTCTCTACCACCGATCTCTACCCGCACGTACGGGCCCTTCTCAGGTATCGTGCTCTGAGCCCGACACGCCGACGGGGCCATCGCCACGCGGTCGCCGGCCACAATTTCCGCCCTGTCGGCACACTGATACTGGGCCTCGGCAGCAGCCGGCAACCTCGACTCAGAGGACCTGATTAGTGGCGCCGGCCTCTGGCGTTTCCCTGGGAACCCTGAGATCCAGACGCTACCCACGTACAATGCCGCCTGATGTGCCCAAGACGGTGACAGTTGTAACACCTGACTTGTGGCCGGTCGTTACGCGCAACCTGTCTATTGTTAGCCTCACGCGACGCTTCATCTGTGGCAAACCGCGATGAGTCATGATTATCGCGACTGTCGTGACCAGTCGCGCCTCCGCGGTGGTTAACCGCTGCGCCACCCCTACGGGCCTGCACTCGGGCCGAGTTTACGTTGGCTGCCCTGCGCCTTTGCTCGTAAGCGAAGGGGTCCAAAGCCCGGGGCGTTATGGCTACCCCATGACCGCGCTCCGCAACGGCCGTATACGCTGTCCGCGACTCGATGTGAGTGTCTGCGGCGCGTCCTCCCCACGCACATCTTGGCTCTAGGGACTCCTCGGCCCTCGGAGGGGGTGGTACTGCAGCTCAGCGAGCAAGCCCGCTTGGACAGTTCGCGCCTCTCTGGCAAGTGCCTCCAGATCCGCGAAATCCCGTCCGCGCAGATAGGCTTTGAATCTAGGGTGACATTGCCGTATCGCTCTAGCTACCTTCTCTGCGTCAGACGCGGATGGTTCGGCCCTCGAGTAGAGCTCCTGGAGCGCGCGAACGTACTCCACGAGGCTCTCGTCGGGGTGCTGAGTGCGATTAGCTAGTTCGTCCCTAATCCGCATCTCGTAATCAGGGGGCAAAAATTCCTCCCTAAACCGCGTCCGGAAGTCCGCCATCGATAGAAACGGTCGTTGCACCCGTCTCCAGCGCGACGCGTCGCCCGTTAACGCGATCGGCACGATCTGCACCAAGGCCGTTTCGTCTGATGCTCCCAACACGGCTACATACGCGTCCAAGTCCTGTAAGAAATCGTGGACCGATTTCCCGTCGGAATATCCCGCGTAGGTCGGCGTCGGCAGGGACAACCGCGGTCGGGGCAGAGACGTAGGCGCGGCACTCGCGACTCCTGGAGCCCTCGCGATTTGTCGCGAGAACGTCTCCATCATCGCCGTCATGGCGCGCATAAACTCGCCGATGTCTGCCGCGCCTCCAGCTGGAGCTAGTGGTAAATTCCCAGCATCCGGAGATGCTCGCGTACTAGAGCCTTCTCCGGCCCCCGCAGCGTCAGACGGTTCCTGAATTCCGCTCTCAGACGAGTCGTCCTCGTCCCTATTGGGGTCGACCTCGTCTTGGGGGGCATCGTTAGCGTTTATCCCTCTACACCACGCTGAACGCTCAATAGATCTCTGTGACTCCCGGGACGAACAGAACAAGCAGCAGACCAATCGGGCCCCACGTTGGAAGCGCCAGTTGTATGGGTCGCTCTACTAAACTGCTGCCCAATCGGTCCCTGCCTGGTCCGCCCTCCCAAGAAGTCACACGAGCAAGGATTGATTCAAAACGTTTTACTGTTCGGCGTCTTGGTTCTGGGCCTGGCAGTCGCTGTCGTTGTCCTGACCGTGCCTTGTCCGAACTCTTCGTGCACACTGTCACGCGCACCGGGCCGCCGGCCAACGCTCCTGCCCCCTCGCGCGCCGTCGTCCTCCTCGGCTTCCCACAAGGGGAAACGTCCCTGCATTCGGGCCGCTTCGGAAGGACGGGGAATAGACGCGGATATCGGTTGTCACAGTCGGTAGTCCCGATGGGCCCATGTCACAGGCAACGCCCTAATATGCGGAAAGAAACAGCAAAATATCGCTTGTAAGGTCTGTACCTAGTTATTTTCTAGATGACTTTGCAGAGAAACACCGGAATCGCGCATTGAATAAAAATAAACTTGACAAGAACTCGAGCTACTTCAACTTGTCGCGGCTAAACGAGCATGCCTAACCTTTTGTTTGCTTTTTTTTCCCGCTCTTCTGTCGCTTTATTTTTCATTCTTTCTTTCGGGACCTTCGATATCGGTGTTCAGGATTTGGCACATTTTGCTCCCGTCTTTACTCCCCTGCCTGTCACATTATGAAGCCGAAAAATGCTTGAGGTGCGTCCGCAGATAGTACTGTTATCATGTGTGCAGCAAACAGCGTGTCTTTTGTATGAAGTATGTAAAGCGTGACTGCAGCTTTAAATGAACATTGTAAGGCTGTTGGCAACGTCCTGCAAACAGGATGCTGGCGGCTTAAGCAAATGCCTCTAGTTGCAAACTTATTACAAGCAACAGGTATACACGCAAGAAGTACCAGATGCAGATACTGCAAATACCGGCACAATCAATCACGCAGGAAAAAGGAATCACGACCTTGTTGAACGCTCCATTGCCTTGTAGGCTCTGCCATTCAAAGACTCTCATTCGCAGGCGTTCGTCTCCGCAATTCAGCAATTACGAAGGTAACAAGTATGTCTCTTTGCTCTCGTCGAATTTCACGTAAATCATGGTATATCTAAGTTCAAGGGTCGCATTTCCGAGTAAGAAGCATTAGCGCAGGCAGCAATTCTTCGACATAGGTTTTAATACAAGCTCCTATTGCTGCAGGTGTCAATACGGCGAACACCTTCCAGAAAGGGTGTTCGCCTCACTTCACCGTAGCACCCTTTTCACACCCTTCAAAAATGAAGGGTGTCTCTTAATACAGCGCCCTATTTAACGTTTGAAAACGGTGTATTACTCAAAATAAGGGCGCTGAAAGGGTGTAGCTGTGTGTAAGCATCCGAACCAGCCATTGTTTATCCTGAATCGGGGATAAAAGTTCTTGTTGGGTAAGTTTCTCCTAATCCGCGACCTAGCCTCATGCAGGTAAGATACCTTTTGTCGGGACGGGTACACTCATAACGGTGTCGCCGTCCTCAAGTGACAAACATTGAGGAGATCCGCGCGTGACGGTCGTCCTTATCTACCCCGGCGGCATCCGCAAAGAGAAGAGACGACCGAGTTGAGGAGGGAGGAAAGCCAACCGATCGGGGGAAGGCCGGAAACCGATAGTGGCTATCGGTGAAGGAAACAGAGCGGAAAATAGAGCCGAAGCATACCAGGCGTGCAAAGCTTTCGGGCACGGCATGGCGGTGCTGCTGGGAGAATAACATTGACACTAAAGTCACCCATAGTTTGAGAAACGCAAGGCTTTTATCTGAACATTTTTTGCACCGTGATTCGTTCTTCGGCATCCTTATCGGCTAGCGTCGTAATCTTTTTGACTGCGCAGCGATAATAAGATGCGCGGTAATTAATATGTAATTAATCTGTGAATGATACTTAGTGGGAGATACCGTAACTGCCGCCTTTTCTGCGGTGTTGCAAGCCCGTCCGTCTGGGCCAGGGGTGCGCAGAAGCAATACAGGTGGCGCCGTACCGTGGTAAAAAATCGCCCTAATGCGGCGTTCACTTGTCACGTCGGGCCGCCAGTTGCAAAGGCGAGCAGCACGTAGCGAGGTTATTGAGGCTTCATACCTGTTGAAAGACAGATTATTATTAGGGAGGTGAACCTCCGCGAAAGAAGGTTGCTTGTCTGCCATGTCTACGGGGTGAAGAAGCTAATTCATGAAGAATATTTATAGACTGCGAAGTGTTTTCTCGCAAATGCAAGGCAGTATCGTCCACGACACCCGCGCACCTTACGATAAATGTAATTTTCTGTGTGATTTCGCTCGCTTTATAAATTCAGAGCGATTCGAACGCAGGTGAGGATGCTACATTGTTTACATTATATTTTCACGTACAGCTGTGCGGTCTCACACCATTCCTGAACTCCGGCAAGTGCTTTTGCGAAGCCGGAGTTACTGGCTGCTGTAAGCATGCCTCAACGTTTTAATCTACGTGAATGCGATCAGTGACAGGAGCTCCACAGTCAGATCACAACAATAAAACACTAGTAAAAAAAAGCAGCGGGATGTGGCTATGACATGCGCTCCTCTGTTCCCGGACGTTCTGAGCGGGTTGAATAATAAAGTCAACTCTTACTGCACACCGCGACACTGCTAGGTTTGGCGGCGTGTCATAATCGGACATAATCACGATTTTTTATTTCGCCCATTGAGTTTGCGCACTTTTACCACTGCCGTCCAGATGGTATAATCTCTATCCAGGTATGTGCGGCAGTAACTCCTCCAACGTTTATTAATAAAACGAGTCATTGCTGATCGACTTATGTTCGTGGCGATACTGTCAGTTTTTTTTTTCAGTTATCCCTGAATGATAGTTTTTAGCGTTTTGCAATTAATTAAATATATATTTTATACTTCACATATATCTAACTCCTGCAGAGCAAAGGGGCTTCAATATCAATTCTCTCCCTCTTTGAAATATATAGTGAACTCTGGTTTTCATCCGTAATTTTTGTTTTAATTATTTATCTCGGTATACAGGTATACAGTCAAACCCGTTTATAACGAACAGCAGGAAACGTTACGATCAGTTCGATGTAGAAAGTAGTTTGATATAGCAAAAAACATTTACAACGAACTTCCACGATGAGTTCGTTGTAAGGCGAGAGCTTCTCTTTCTTTCTCATATCTTCATTGCCACCTTGTAACAATGCGCTATATTTTTTTTTATGCATGCAGAGTTTTTTTTTTAGCTTATTTTCCCTTCCGAATCGCTTCTCTTCTTGGGTAAACGCTTTGGGATGAAAAGTTTTTGTTTTTTCTGTGCGTGCGTGCACAGAGTATTTTTTTAGCTTTCTCCCCTTCTGAATCGCTTCTCTTCGCTCAATTTTGCTCGCGACTTGAGCTTTTGGAATTTCTTTCCTTCCTACTTCTTTTTTGGGGGAAGGGACAGGCTAGAATACGATTGTTTGAGCGTTTTTGGAAGCCATCTGGAAGAAAAACGTTCGATATAGCCAATATGTTGTTCGTGATAAAACATACTTTTTACATGCATTTTTATTTAAATTTTTTCGTGAGTTCGATATCGACAATAATTCACTGTACGTGGGTTCGTTCTAAACGGGTTTCACTGTATTGCGTAGTTGATGACAGCTAAATGTACTGGGGAAGCTCAGAGCGAACGCTTAAGGGGAGGTGATCTCGTCTCCAGCGTTGGTCCTGCTAAAGTGAAAAGAGTTGGGAAGAGCTTCCACTGAACCTGTGACCGAATATAGCGTATACATAGTCGTGATTTTCCAGAGTTCATCAGAAAGTGATGCCCTGATATGTGCTAATTACATCCTTTTAGTAACATATATTTAAAAAAAAGCTAGTGAACAGCCATTAGTGGCAATTTAAACTATGCGTGCAAGTCGGGGCACAATGTAAACTACGATTATCTGCCTCGTTTTACCTCCTGGGTGTTTTGCCGCTTAGACGCTTTCTTTTGTAAGCATCGGGGAAGAACGTTGGCGGGTAGGCTGGGTGGGCTTGGTTCTCCTTGTTTTAGTTGTTTATGAAGTGATTAAAGCATACCCCGTTTTATTTTGTTGGTAGCCACGGGGAACCGTGGCTACCAAGCGTATTTGCACTACAAATTCCTGCAAAAAAAAAAGAAACGAGGGTACAGTAATTTATTTTGCCCTCCGCACAGCCAGTTCATGCTTCTCGGCGATCCTTCCAAAATCACCTCCACAAAAGTAATAAATGCCGGTTCACGCTTTGCGTGTGACTGCGACCGACTTCGACAAGACCGGTTATTAAAGGGGCCCTGCAAAGCGTTAGTGGACATTTTTTTTTAATTGCATCACGTTCGTTCACTTTAGTGAGTGGGACCCTAGCTCCACATGAAAAATAAAATAAATAACAAATCGAATGTATTTTGAGCACAATTGGTGGAAGAAGTTCAGAATTTTAAGCACAATTTCAATTGCTGATGACGTCCTTGGTCTGAACCAATAGAAAAACGAAACGACAAGAGCGTGCTAGAACCATGCGCTATCTTGCTATCTGTTGGAATTAAAATTCAGTTGTGAAGATCCGAATACCGTACCGATTTACGGGTGTACCGTGCAAAGAATCGAGTGCTTGAAAGAATCAGAAGGGTCCCGTGCACCTATTCAGACAGTTCTACCTCTAGAATTCAATGTCGTCATTATCCGACGCTCTATACCAATGTCGTCATTGAACGCTCGTGTTTGACATTGATAGGCACGCCTTTCGATGCAGCGTTTAGTTTTCTTCGTCCCTTTGCAGTGCCCCTTTGAGCCTCTTGTGACGGCTTGCGACCGGCTGCATTGCTGCGCAGTGGTCGTAACCGTCGCAAGAGGCTTCAAAACCGGCCTTGTCTCAGTCGTTTGTAGTTAAACGCAAGTGTGAACGGGTCCCAAGACGATGTCGTGGCGGTTCACTAAACGACAATACTTGGTGTAATGTCCAGAGTGTCGAACCGGAACCGAACCGAACCGAAATCTTCGCCGCCCTCTTGAAACTAAACCGGCTGTTGAGTTTCAAAAAACTATATATATATAACGGTAACCGGTTCAAAACGGTTCACAGTATTTTTTATGTTTTACTAGTATCACAAAATTAATATTTGTGAATACAAAATTGGCAGCTGTACCTCTATTTGTTCATCAAATCGACGTATTGAGAGTTGCAGTGTACGAGAAATTGTGAGTTTTCATGGCGCTCTTGTATTTGCACAATGGTTAACTCACATGGTCACGTGACGTCATGGTGTCCAGACATACGTCACGTGGTTCCCTGACGTCACGTGGAGTAGTCACGTGACTCGCTGCGTCAAGTCGGTTTAAATTGAGAACGTCACAAGATTCATTAGCGTTGTTGACACGGTTACGTCTCATGACATGTCGACTTCTTCCCTGTGTCTCTAGACAACGTGGCGTACTCGATTGTCATGACACCGAGTCGAGTGTTCGGGTTCATGACAATCAGCATCGCCAAGTTGAACATTCGGGTATTCCCTCGAGTTCAATCAAAGATGAGAATAGCCGAACTCTAACAATATCTGAATCTCAGCCCATGCCATATTCTTTGCCAACTCCAGATAGGAAGAACAAAAGCTCAATAATCCCAAATTCATCAGTTTAAATTATATTTAAAAAAAGTGACGCCACATCCGTATCCGCTCCAGATTTACTTTCTCTATTTGTAGCGCCATGGCCGTCGGCGACCGCCGGCAATCGCAGCCGTGTAATCGGCCATTTCCGCTCAAAACATCGCACTGTGCCATGGCGTTAGAACCCGTCACAAATTCGCGGCTAAATGGAGCGTATAGTTGTCACCTGAACTGTTCCCGAAGTGCTCGCTATTCCAGCGGACGGATATGTTGCTGCGGGGGACCTTCCTCCGAAGTTGGATGGTTTCGGAACAGACGACTCTTGGCAACAGACGACAGCCGGTTTTTTCGGGCCTCGGGCCTCGCATTTGGAGTAGTGACACAAATGCTCCCGTGGCGTCGGGTCACGAGCCTCGCTCTGGCGCTCTTATTAGGTCGCGGGACCCTAGCCTCAAACAGTTCACCAAGTCATCATAAAACAGATGATAAGTGCGCGAGTGTGCAACCGAGCGCTAGGCCGCTTGTGCCAGCGCTGAGGCTTTCAGGAAGGTTCTGTCGGCAGCGCAAAGTCGTGTAAAAGTAATTGTAATTGTACCTGAAATCGCTAGAAAGTAATTAAATTACAGTTACGATTCCTTTCAGCCGAAACAAATTCATTACAATTACAAATTACAAAGAAAGTAATTAAGTTACAGTAATTCAATTACTGTTATTGAATTACTATCAAAGTATGCCTTGCCCTACCTGATCCTGCCTGGAGAAATTGTCGTTCGCAATGCTCACTCCCAGAAAACTAACATTACGCTAATTTCCGACCGAACCATTTATAAACTCTAGAGCATCACAAACAAGCGACAAAAATGCTCGTATAAACAACATTTTCTAACAAAAACCACTTTGATACTGAAAAAGTTGTTTTTCTTTTGTCTTGACGAGCAGTGTACAGTGTTTATTGCGCAAATCAATTGTTTGGCCGCCAAAGATTAGGAGTGAGATGTTAAGTGTTGTTTATAACTAAACGGGGGTTCAAGGAACCTTGAGGTGCCGTGGTAAAACGAAAACTATCCCCATTGTTCTGTGTCGCGAACTGCATGTAACGGAGGCACCTGATATACATGTGCGTCATTAAAATGCGCCAAAAAGCCACACGAGCGCTTTCGAAATAGCGCTAAGGCCCCTCCTTCCCGGCGTGTTTGGTGGGAGGGAAAAATCGTGCAGTATTATAAAGATATCTCAGCATTTCCCCGCTTTCCGCAAGCCTAAACAGAGCAGTAAAAAACACTGCACGCGTTCCTTCAGAAGTGGCACGGGCAAGGCAGTTGAGAGCTCTGGGTATGACGTCACTTTCAGTGGTTAGTTTTTCGGGTTTTTTTTTTCTTCTCGCGTATACTGAGGAGTATTAAGAAAATTCTTATGATATTCAAATTTACGAGACAAGAATACGTTAGAATTAACCTTTAAGTCGTTTCCTTTTTCTTTCAAGGACCAGTTCAGTTTTCCTTTAAAGGGGTACTCCGACGTTTTCTTCATAGTTTCCGATTCGCCTCAAAATTTGCTAAAGCAGCAAACATCGCTGAAATAGTAACTAAAATATTGGGACGAAATTGTTTTTCTTTTTTTTTTCCTCGAAGTTATTAAATTTAGAATTTTGGTCCTCACCGTGTTTTTCGAAGTGAAAGTTTCTACTGGCAGCAATGGAAAACTGACGTCAGCGGAAGGCAGGGGTTAACTGTTTCGAGTGTAGACTTTGTTCCCAAATCATTACAAACAGTTTCATGATGTCAAATGAAGCCTTAGGAAGCTCGCTCCACCACCCGCGCACCAGCACGAAGCAAATGCTCGACATAGACCCTTTTAAGACTGTCCGTTCCATCTGCAGGCCACCCTTCCCCTGACAACACGGCACTGAAAAGCGCGGGTACATATTAATGTTCTTTTAGCATCATTTTTACTTCCCGACTTCACAATAACTATTCCGAATTTCGTGATACTAAGTAGCATATCGGAAAGGGTAAGGGCCGGTGATTCCGTAAATATAGTCAGTTGGGGTAGCTAAAAATAAATCGCCGGAGTCTCCAAGGTCTTGTTCCCACTTCGCATAATTTAGAAATAGTATGAGTACATAGTTGAATGTATCACAATTTGTTAGCCTAAGTAAAGATTACGTGAGAGTTTAAGACGAAGTGTCTTAATGGTGATAAACGTGCAAACGATTTCTGTCACAAACGTTCGGAGTTCTGCGGGCTTTCCCAACTTCGTATTTAAAGTGCAAGCCATCGCAGGTCATCGGCGGCGTGTGCTTCAAGGTATGACGAATATGTTTGTCTATATTTTAAAGTAACCCGTACAAGGTGTTGGTCACACATTCGAACAGCCTCTGTACATTTGAATGCAATGTGCTTGCACATAGAGCATTTGCTGTCGTTCACTGGCAACGAATTAATATGGACAGCTTAGAGACAATTGCTTCGAAATTTTTGCATTCCG
The DNA here is from genome assembly GCA_037355805.1 of Ixodes ricinus. NCBI lineage: Eukaryota > Metazoa > Arthropoda > Arachnida > Ixodida > Ixodidae > Ixodes > Ixodes ricinus. Next base: position 100,854 of record JAZHYW010010272.1, read on the forward strand.
ACGACCATACATTGGACTGTGCATACTATAATTTTTTTGCTGTAGAGGCGATCAACTGACCTTATCCAAGTCAATATACTGGGTGCGCGTATCCCTGTTCAAAGTTGTTTATTGTCTGGTTACTATTCTAATTAATCGTACTTGTCTCTAGGCATGGTAGACTCTTTGTGCGAGGCTTCGCCGTCTGTTGTATTGTTCTGTAGTTCAATATAATTTACCTATTATTTTCTTAAACCTTTCTGGCAGGAGTTGTGAAATCGGTAATTAAAATCAATATTTAGTTTATGCGTTCAACTTCATACGTACGTGCAGATGATGGGGGCATGGACAAAATGTCAACATGGGTTGGCTTGACCAGGCCCAGCCCCGTTTTTTTACTTGACTTTATTGACTCGCTAAGTCACCGGTATGTTGTTGAAGCATTATTTTTATGACCCTTTCCTGGTTGATAATTAAATTACATTTGAGTGATTATTTTTGTACTACCTTTTTGATTTTTTTCCGGTACTTCTTTTTCCTACCGATGCTATACCTTCCCTTTTTGATTTTTTTCCTACCGATGATTGCCTTTCTTCCTAACCTTCCCATATTTTACAGTAGAATTTCTAATATTAAGTTTCCCGCCGTTGTTAAGTTAGTTTATGGAATTTGACGAATATCGTTCCGTAGTACTACGCCCAAGAGTAAATTTTTTCGGAAGTACCGATCACTAGTCCGTTGACCCAGGCTCTCGGATCGCCAACGTGCAGACATACTGACACCCACACACGGTCACGTACGCCCGCGTGCTGCAAGTAGCGTTGACGCATTAAACGCAAGTTATTCGGAACAAATACTCCAGCTGCCAGCAAGAGTCTCAACTCCTCCGTTTAGATCGCAGATGGCGCTTTCTCTTGAGCGCGGCGCAAAGTACCCGAACTCACTTTTTCTTACATGGTGTATATTCACCCTCGCAAGCGCGTGAGCTTTCAACAAGGATGTAAGATCGTATTCGCTTGAAGGGACGTTGAACTCTCAGAAGCATATTTTGGTGAGTCCCCAAATAGAACACGTACGTCACAAAATAAAATTTCGCAAAAGAATATAACAACCGTGATGCGTACGCCTCGAGACTAATTTTTAATTTATAAAAGATCCTGAAATTTTGCCGCGTCAACCCGAAATTGCAATATCTAAACGTGAACATTAATAGAGATCTGTCTGGCTGCTCGAAATTATTTTAGAAGGAGAACGTCCAGCCAATCTCTAATTGAGAATTAAGTGTTTCAAGGCCTACACTCTAAAGAAAGCCGGTGCCTTTACTTTCCCACATAACAATCGGAGAGCCAATCGCCGCAACTTACGGAGGCAGCTCAGCAAATGACGATGCCGAAACATATGTTTAGACCAAAAAAACGCTATCTGAGTTGCGACATTAAGCAATGCAAGCGTGACGTTTTGCATTGCTTAATGCCACAACTCAGACTGCGTTTTTGGTCTAAACGTTTGTTTCGGCATCGTCATTCGCTGAGCTGCCTCCGTAAGTTGCGGTGATTAGCTCTCCGAGTGTTGTGCGGGAAAGTAGACGCACGGGCGTTCCTAGAGTGTACTTGGTTCAACTTAGCGGGGTGAATGTGGCGATGGCCGGTGAGGATTTTCGTTTTAGTCTTTGTTTACGGTGGCGCATTTCTTGCTGAGTTGGTGATGCCTCAAAGTCCGTAGACGTGGTCAGACGTTAAAGCGGCGATCGAACAGATTTTGGTTTTCTGGCGTGATTTCTGTGTGCACGCTATTGGAGTATTTTTTTTAATCGCTCCTACATTGAACTTCGCCAAAATATACTCGTTGACTGTCTATACAGACAGTACACATTCGTCAAAAAATATAGTTTGACTGAAAAAAAAAATATTACAAGAACATTCCGTTGCGAGACATATTTCGAGTCAGGAGATAATGTGATACCGCATTTGCTCGAGTAATAGCCGTACACTCTAAAAAAAGGGGGTGTAGACATTACACCCCTTGTCCCATATACGACACCCCAAAACTTCAGTTCGACGTACAGAGTGCTGAGGTCAGAACTGACTGCCTAACTTTTGCGAGAGGGTTGATGAAGGTGCGATGTAACATATTAAAACGATAAAGTACGTATCAAAGTCTACGGGAAAAAAACACACGAGTTTTGCTGTGGAGCCTAGAAAACCCCAATACCTTTTTATGCAGTCAGTCACACTTACATTAGCCATTTTAATAGTTTGTACAACTCGGCTATCAAGCCACTCGTGAAATTTGGTAGCGTCGGTACAACGTCAGTGCGCTGTACATCCAACTGAAGTTTTTGGGTGTCGTATATGGGACATGGGGTGTAACGTCTACACCCCTGCCTTAGAGTGTACTTCTATGACCGAGGCCCTGGCGTCTACTTTCCTGTAGAACGCACACACAGCCAATCATTGCGTTCTGCATAAGCAAAGAATAAACGCAGGGAATAGCAGGATTGACAGCTCGATAATCCTGAAAAAATAGGATCTTAGCAGATAGCATTTTCGCGTGAAGACGTTATCTCTGTCCCGAAAATCGCTGCCATTTTTCTGCCCCGCAATTCGCTATCCCCATGCCCCGCGGCAAAGCAGACCCCTAGATTTTGTTCATAAGCAGCGCGGCAATTATTCGAGCAAATGCGGTATATCGGCACGTCAACCCGAGATACAAGCATTTTTTAAGAATCGCTCCTAGGAACATCAACAAACTCTTTAAAATATTTATTTTTAGGTGTCTGGATTCCGTACACGTGTCCCTAAAATAAGTGTTTCCTGAGAGCTTTCCACTTACCATTCCGAGACTAATTTTAATATCAGAGCGATTCCTAAACAGGCTTCTATTTTGGTAGCGTGTCACAGAAACTCAAGATAAAAAGAACACGTTACGATGCTCAAAATGAGCCTCACTACCTAAATTTAGCGGCTGCGTCACGGTTTTTCGTGACTTTCTTTTGTAACGTCACGCTTGCCACATGGACACCAGCCCTACATATTATTCCACATTATTCGCTGAGAGATAAAAAAAAAATCAGAGCGTGGCATATTATAATGAAGCTCTTTTCTTTGTAATTCGTTTTCTTTGGAATTCATGCATTGGCGAATGGTGAAATATCATTGGCTGCGGAGCAAAAATGAGCTGCTCGGAACTCGAGACCGCAACTGTCGTCTGCGTGACGCCATCTTTCTCTACTGGTCAGTGGAAGGCGTTCTGGGCGTGCGCGGTCGCTCTCTTCTGCGAAATATCAGACACCGCGCATGTCTCCATGCTCCGCCACACCATCGACAGTGACTCTGCATTCGGCGCTCGGGGGAGAGCCAATCGAATGCAGTACTTATAACACATTGAACGTTCAAACGAGCGCGCCATGTCGAAGCAATGTGTCTCTATGTCGCAAATTTCCTCTCGCAGGAGCAGAAGCAGCAGCAGCAGCAGCAGCAGTGGCCACTGCAAAGCTCCCAACACGCTCGCCCCTCAAACCGTCGCAGACGGCGTGCCATTTACAGATAGCCAGCCGCTCGCGGCTATCCAAAGGCCAGCGGGAGCGTTCGGAGTGCGCGCTCAGTGATCTGACGTCAGCCTTTTTCTCTGATCTCTCCTCTTTCTCCCTCTCTCTCTCTCACAACCCGAGCTCGTCGCAGCAGACTCTACGGACGACGCACGGGAAGTTTGGTTCGACGTTCGCGCGAGCGGCTCGATGATGGAAGAGCGCCGTCAGAAGCTAGAAGTCAAACGCCGAACCTAAAGCCACTGAACGCATGTGGCACCTAGCGCGGATATTTTGGGTTCCGTCTGTCTCGCGCATATGCTCAAAAAGCCGAACCGAGCCACACAAAGGGCGTGTTGTGTCGGTGTCGTCCGTGCCACGTGCTGAGTGCTACGCCGGGAGCCTTATCGACGTTCGTCGCAACGATGAAAACAATCTACGGCGCTCACTTCGCAACGACATTGCCCGGCGACCGCTAAAGGACCAAGAAAGTGAAATGTTTTCTCCCTCTTTTTAATGTGAATATTTTGCGTTATCGGCAACGTTGAGGTGGGAACAAGGGCCAACGGAAAGGTGTGGATACCAACTGTGCTTCGGGTTGATCAACGGACCTTCCGCGGGTAAGTGGCCCGGTTGTGTCGATCGAGCGAGTCAATTTTTAGGACATAACTTATGTTTCTTTTGCACGTGTTGATTAGTTTTTAACATTTCACTTGAAAGCCAACAACGCATTTGTATAGACGACATGAATAGCTCCATATCAATATTATAGCGAGTGAAAGAAAACAAGCTCGTATTTAGTCGTAGCTCCTATATCCTCAAGAATTAAAGTAAAATGCTAAGCCGGGTTGACTGACACGTATATATATGGGGCTGAGCACCACTTTGGCCAAGACTTTTGAAGTTCTTCGCGAAAACGTCCCGAAAACATAATCACAGCACTTCCAAGCCACCAAGGGCCGGATGCAAATACGAACGTGTTTACAGACAAGAAGTGTTACTGTACTCCTCGGGTTTACAGCGATACGTCGCGCTTATGTCTGCGAACATGCATGTCTGATTCATGACCTAGGCGCCTACCAAGCTATAACATGTGGCGGTAGTTCCTGTTCTTGATAATCAACTTAAGAAGAACGGAGATGTCTAAATTAAAAAATAGGGCCGAAAGTATCTCAACAAAAAAAAAAGGCATGTGGAATGTAAGCCAACTAACGGAAGTGGGTTTTTGACTACGACATACGACTTTACTGCAACACTACTGTGTTTGTGTATATATATATATATATATATATATATAAACAGCCGTTCGACAGCAACGGAGTCGTATCGACAATCAGCTACCACATAAAATCTTCCAACGCGGCGAAGAGATAGGGTAAAATAAATAAAAAAATGATGTTATGTTTGCTGTATCCGGTACTTGACATTTAAAAAAAACTATCGTTCTAGTTCTTTTGTACTTCACGTCGGTAGCCAAGTTATTTCAAAAGCGGTGCCTGCAGAGCCGGGCACGTAAGCCTTTCAAATATGTATTTTATATCCAAGTGGTTGAAATAGCTGAAATTCTCTCAATTTCTAAAAATGTGATGTCCAATTTTCTTTCTTTAATGGCATTTGGATTTACCGTGTCCTTAAAAGGGGTGGTGCGGCGATTTCTCTACTTTCGTTAAATAACGCTTAGAATTAATCCTCGTCGACGATCATAACCTACGAAACACGGTAGTATTTCTCTCCATGCAATTGCAGTCGCAAAACAAAAACTGAAAAGCAAAGCTTTTATCCACGCATGCGTCACCTCCATAACTTGCAGCAAGAACAAACGGTCACTGTGACCTAGGGCCGGTTATACGCCACCAATCTTCATCATGGACAGGTGCTGGGGTTTGGCAGAACACAAAGAACGTTTCTGAATTCGAGACATTGGTAGGGTTTGGCTATTGCCGTCACAACAGCGAATGGACGCGAGCCACTACCCGAATGCTCGTCGATGCATTTATTGTCACGAGCTCATATCGAGAACTCACGCACTGTTCGTTTCCAATGTATAAGCTTCATTTTAATATCGTCACCCTGGCCATTTGCTGTGAATACGTCAGCACTGCGACACCTGACACTACGTTATCAGGTCTTGCCAAGGAAATATTTAAAGCAAAAGTGCGCTTTTATCCTTGAAGTTACACAGCGACAAATAGGGTTCATAATCAGTAGCGCCGCATGTCATGTGTCACATTAGTGCCAGTAAGCTTGAGTAAACCGAGAAACATTCTAATTCAATATTGTTGCATTGCCCATTTAACGTTTTCTCAGCCACAAGAATAGCGTTGGCAGATGCATTAAAACGCCAATGACAGTAATCAAAAACGTCATTTGGGAAGGAGGCCCAACATTTAGATCTACTTAACGCATTAAACCTACTACCCGTTTATACCGACCGCTTGTTCATTGATATACCTGTGAACGATATTCACTGATTCTTCCGAAATCTGTACGAGACGACCAATATAACGTCTGACTAAGCTCGAATGTCAGGGTTTGTTCTAGCATCTGTGGTCTAAGAATGTACTGCGTCATTCTGTCGAACTTGTCAAAACAAATCATGGTGGGAAGCATTGTCGTGGCGTGATACAAGAATCCGATCCTTCATAAAAAACAAAAAGCCAAACCAGGTTCTTCGTTTTTTTAGTGTCGTGGTCACTTATCACGAAAATTTAAAGGGGCGTAGCGTCGTATATGATGACTGAGCTAAAAACTCCGTACACCAGAGCGTAGAATGTCAAAAACCTCTGAACGTATAAAAATATTGGAGCTACTGATTATTCCCTCGACGAATTTGCACACTGCTGGATACATTACCGACATTTAAGACTAAGGTGGTATCTATGTGGTTTCCACAACAAACTACGTTCATACCAAAAAGGAGAAACACATATAAACCACAAACGCCGTCATTTTAATTAAAATGGCAAAAAAAAATTATCGCAAAGACCTATATCCGGGAAATATCTTCTCATGTTCTCAGTTGTAAAGTGTAACCAAACAGCGCTACAGAAGGTACCGTCAATCAGTGAGTTACAATCTATCACCTATATTTTTTACATCTCTTCACACTTATAGACACAGCCGGCCTGCTGACCAGTATTTATGCTACCTACGATGTTGTTATTACAGGCACGAATAGTTTTATTTTTAGCGCTTAACGAGTGTTTCTTTAGGACTCATCCGAAGGCCTGTATATAAGATCACGCTCCTCACAAAACTAACATCGCTGGACCGTTCATGGCATCATAAAACACTAGAGCCGTGATCTCCGTAGCCTTCGGCATTTATCTCTGACTTATATGGAAATCTGTCGCCCTGATATTGATACGCGGTTGTAAACTGTTCCATCGTGTAGTGTTTGAGCTTCCTTCTAGAATGCCGTTAACGTCATTCTTTCCATGCCAGCTCTCGATCACCTGTTCCCTACTACAATAAATATCATTAGGACTGAGTAACTACATCAATGCCACTTGTGTAGCCAAAACCGTGGTTGACACGAAGCCACTTGGCGGAGAAAATGTCACCTGAGGAGAGCGATACCTTGAAAGGATGATTACTCTCATGGAGTGACCGGTATGAATTATTTATTAGGTTTATATTTATTCATTGACAGCGCAGAATCAATTGAGTTGATGCTAAAGGTGAAAACATATTGTTGAGATAATACGGTAAGCTGCGAAGAGGAGAGCACAAGATGACGAAGAACATGTAATATTTTTTTAGGGAGGCCGAGCCAGCTCGTGGTAAGGTGGGCTAGAGGGCGGGCGTGACCATCAAGCGGGTGAGAGCGGTGCCGCCATTTAAGCCTACAGAGCACACCACCGTAATCTGTGTGCGGGGAAGCACCACCACCTTGCACTTTCGGTCTAGAAGATGAAGGGATGCAAACAAAAATGGGCAAATTGAGATACGATTTACCGTACTTTACATATGTGCAAGGTGTCCCCGAAAAAGATGTGCAGGGTTTTTTACAACACCCAAAAAATCCACGCATTGCCGAACGCTTCTTCTTTGTTGAAATGTAGCCCTAGCGGTCAAAACTAAATGTCAACGTTTCAAAACTATAACCGTTATATTAATCAAACGTTATGTGATTTTATAAAACCTTTAATGGGAAAAATGGTGACTGAAGGAGCTCTCAAATACATTGAGCTGAACGGAGCGATTTACCGAGACCGGGCGCCCCATGTTCCCCATAAAATTTTCAAAAAATTACCCATAATTGTTTTTTATGGGATAGTTGTTAGGTATTAAATTTTTGCATTGGATTGCTAGCGCTATCTTTGGACAAAAAGTGAGCGTTCGGCAATGCGTAATTTCTTCTTTTTTGTGTGAAAAATGATTGTATACGTTTATACTTATTTGGGGAAGGTGGAGAAAAGGAAGACGGAGGGGGGAAGGGGGTCCGTTGAAGTATTCAGCTGTAAATGGAGACACGACCCTTTATATTTGTTTGTAGCTCTTGCTTGCTACGCTTTCTTTAGTGCCTCATTTCCAAATAATTATCTGGTCTTCGGTGTTGTGGGGCTGCTGCGAGCTCGAACATGGTGCCACGGTGATAGTGACACCTAAGGCATAAAGCCTGCGACCGTTCTCGGCCGCAGTGAGAAAAGAGCGACCACTACTTCTTCCTTCCTGGCAGTGAGGTTTGCGCAAAGTAATCATGCGCGCCAATGCCTCGTCGTTTCCTTCACCTTCCTTAGAATATAAACATAAAAACACACCACGAATTAATAAAGAAACCACCACAATGGGAATCATAAAGAAAAATTATATCACCGAAAAAAAAAAGCTACAACAAAATATCACAAGGGCCGAAGAGCACATTGACCCAGTGCACGCGAAGCCCGGTCTCTTTACCGATTATGGTGTTCCTGCACTTTGTCGATAATGTTTAAGAGCAGTCGCGATTATGCAGGCTCTCTCGGCGTCGGTAACGTGATATCGCCGTATCACATAGGGTCCGAACGCTGACAGGCGTAGCTTGGAATCCTTCGGCCAAATGTTAGTAGGCAATGTTGTTTCCAGACGCTCTAGCGTGCGTGGCCTACAAGTAGGGGTTTAAGTTTTCAAATAAATCCACGAACAAATCAGTAGATACTCGCTTGTATATAGCTTTTATATTTAAAATAATTTAGAAGAAAGAAAAAACTAAAGAGTAAATGGTTACTGTGTTACGTGTATGTTTAGTAAGTCAGCTTCATTGGGCTAATGGTGGCTCCGCAGTAGAGGAGACATTTCGCCAGTGCGGTAGGCTGATAGCCTCAGGTCTTTCACGCAGGCAGTAGTTATACACAGCCGCATGCTGTCACGATGCTCATCCAGACCCAAACGGGCAGGCGTAGGGATTGAGACATGAAGGTAGGCAACATCTCGAGGCGACATGACGCCACCAGAGGTTAAGCCAGATGTGTGGAGGGACCCGCACCCAACGTTGAACAAAACCACAGCTGTTTTGGTCACCCTCGTGTGGCACCCGAGGGTGACTAAAACAGCTGTGGTTTTCTGAGGGTGACCAAAACAGCTGTGGTTTTGGTCATCGTCGGGGGTGTGTCCCTCCACACTTCTGGCTTCACCGCGTGTTGCGTCAAGTCGCCGCTAGAAGCTTCCTACCTCCATGGTGTCTTTTGTATCATGTATTAGCATTTCGACTGTTGCTTAAGATACTTTGGGGGTTGGAGGGGGTAGCGATACAGGATAAAAGGAGCTGTGGAGAGAGAAATTGCATCAGGAGAGGTTTTACGTTCTTTATTCGTTTCAACCCAGAATAAACGCGTTGCTGGTGCCCGTTTCATTCTGACCCCGGCTGTTTCTTACTGTCGTTTTATTCGCTATATCTACCAATTTCCCGTTCCCATATGAGTCACGTATCTAAAGCTTTGCTTTTAAAGCTTTCCTTTGTCATTGAGTTCCACGATAGACTCGAGAACGTACCATTTCAACTGTGTTTTGCCACGCGGACCCAGCCTGTCGGTCAATCGAATATCAGAACTTGTCGCGGGCGTGACCGTATAATATGTTGCCGTGGAACACTGTCACGTGAGACGTGCAAAAGACGCAGAACTAAGATCATCTTGAAATGTGTTCCTGCCTCTACATCGCTTAAAAAAAATGACTTGCCTTAGCCGTTGCACGAGCTTGTGATGATCACACCCAATTACAGAGCTGGATATGTATACATCGAGCATCCATTTAGATCGTTGAATGCTACATACGCGTAGTTTTAATCGGACGTGATAATAATGTCATTTCCGAAAGAAAGTAAATATTAGTACGGTGATGTTACACATGATTCTAACCGGAGACGATGGGCGACAAGGGGACAAAAGGGACAAACACACACACGTCTCATGTGTAATGTTAGCCAGCTCGCCTGTTTATTAAACCTTCTAATTATAATGTCTCATTTATATAAACGCATCCGCGCGTTCACTCATGAAAGCGTCCATAATGTGAGTTGTCCAAAATAGCGCAACAAAAATGCATGTAGTTACCCAGTTTGTCCACGAAAATGTTGCCTATATATACAGAGTATGTTTTAACGACACGTGACTGTAGTTTCTTTATATAAAAAAACACTTCAATTAAGAGCACGGCCTTGGACCGTAACAGGTTCATGTAAGAAGCGCAATAAGCTACATGTTGCTACGGACAGTTTTGTCTATCTGCACAGAATGCATCGAAAGATGGCCGATTCTTTGCAGTGTCGGATGCGGCGATAAAGCATCCATTGTTATGGAGTGTGAGCTGTGATTGCCTGAGTCAATCTCGCCGGGGCTTCCGTCGCTCCCAAAAGGCAACCTGGCTACGCCACGTGAAAGCAATAAGAGGCCTTTGGATCGACATTTGTTTTTTTGTTTTCAAATCTCACCTCGTCAAGTTATGAGAACCGAAAACCATAAGAACTTACTCTGACAGGCAAATGCTAGCTTTCCAGATAAAGAAAGCTTTAAAAAAACAAATGAGAGCTCGTGGACGTGGGCATCGATAAAACATTTTCTAGTTTCAAAAATGATTGTAGGAAGGTGCTCGTAGCAACTAGAATTCCCGTTAAATCCTGCCGTCAAGTCAAAATCCAGATTCTAGACTTTGTCCTATCTTTGTTAATCTTGAATTAGTGTGGATTATATATGTTCTAAACCCTTCTTATGCATAATAAAGGTTCAAAAAATATAATCCACCCAAATCCAGATTTCAGATTTTGTCATATTTTGTTAATCTTGAATTTGGGTGGATTATATATTTTTTAAACCCTTATTACGCATAATAAGGGTTTAGAACATATATAATCCACCCAAATTCAAGATTAACAAAACAAGACAAAATCTAGAATCTGGATTTTGACTTCACGACAGGATTTAACGGGAATTCTAGTTGCTACGAACACCTTCCTGCAATCATTTTTTATTATTTTTATTAATGCAACCATTGTAACTCATGTTAATATTATCGCATATTTGTTATATCGCGCAACGAAGACGTGTTTTATGTTTTCAATGTTCAATGTATTCATTTTTTTATTAATTTCATGACGTGTGCAATCAATAATGTTGACATACATGGTGTTGTTTGAAAGGTGGGCAAAATCGCTACATCGTAAACTACGCAACGCAAAGAAAGGTTGATGCCATAGTGGTCCGTATCAAAGGGTCCATTAACGAAAAATATTAGCTTTCAATGTAATTAGGTAATTACTTAATTTTGACTAATTAAATTGTTAAATATTGATTTTAACTGAATGGTTTCAATTAGAATCTTGCTGCGCATCATACAAACTACTAATTACTATAAGGCACGCGCAGCATTTTACGGCGTTCCGAAAAAAAATTGCTCAATTTGGACGCGTTAAAACCATCCCTTTAAAATCTACAAGTAATCATATAATTATTCAAAATTGTTCAATTACCCAATTATATTTCACGATAATAATTTTTCTAAATGGGCCCTTTGACACAGGCCACTACGGCATCAATCTTGTTTCTTTACGATGCGTAGTTTCTACAGGAACGATTTTGCCCGCAATTCCGGAAACGACTCGTATATTTACATGGTGTTACGCGACTTATATGGTTGGTCTTTTTCTTTGGTTTTAGTAAACGTTGATTTATATTGCGTTTGGTATTGTTGTTTTGTTACACTGCTGAACTGTAAGGGAGCAGAGGCCCTACCAGGCACCATATGTCTCTATTTCTGCCCGACATAAAAAAGCAAAAAAAAAACGCGAAACTAATAACATAAATTTAGGCGCGTCGCTTACGGTGGAGCCCATAAAGGGCTCGTTGCAAGTAACGAATCTAAATTAAGCTTCAGTCAAAAGCGCCGGTGTAAGGGGCGTGATCCACAGGTGCTAGCAAGCGCACCTGTGGTACACAGTGCCTCGCTCTGTTTAAGGTGCAACGACCTGAAACACAGAGTGCGGATGCGCTAAATACTATATTGTAATCGGCCACATATTAAAAATTAAGTCATAAGTATTTTTAAACCTTTGTGTAGTTTGGAGTGTATACGTAGTTAGAGCTAGGGTTCCTTCCCCTCATTGTTCCCGTCCGTATTCTGCTACGGACTTCCTTTGTCGCAATGAGCGCCGATAGCATATGGCGAGGTAAACGTTTCACGTTTAGGCGAGCAGGTGGCGACAAAGCGTAGAACGTGCGCACCTCGCAAAAACCCACAAAAAATTTAGTCTAAAAACTTCACGAGGTGGAATACGTATACAAATAGTCAGCTCGTTTATTGAGACCGCTGCGTGCGTAAAGACGCGCAAAAATTTCTTTCATGTAATCTTCGCTCCTAATGCGAAAAACTGCACTCCTGCACACCGCAAAAAATATAGGTTTACCCGATCGTGAACGTGGTCGAATAGCCACATTCAAAGTAGGCACCATACAACCAAAACACGGTTAATTCCTTAGGACGACCCTATCTAACACCGAGGAAATAAAACTGTATTCCGTTTCACCTTAACTTCAGACGTAGCCGACGCTACGAGCTGATGGTACCAATCAGACAATGTGAAAAGCGCACCATCATGTGT
>JAZHYW010010274.1:0-29131 GCA_037355805.1 Ixodes ricinus
AATTTTATTTCCAATTAAAAAATTAGTTGTCCTTCTTCATCTCAACTGCGTTTATCCAGCCATGGGTACATTGTTAGGTGAACAGAGGAGTTAGTAGCCTTTTACAAGCACAAGTGTCAGCTGAACGCGAAGCTTTTTGTCACGCTTGGTGACTTACAGCAACAGCTGGTTCCCCGTAGTGAACCCCTTACTTTATTCAACAGAGCACAGACTAAATCAGACTTGCTTCGGACGCTTATTCCAAAAAGAAGAAAAACATTAGTTCCGTGCTTTACAAAACAGGCCTGTAAGATCCTCAATTTTGGGTAAAAGATGCTGATGACTCTTAGGTGCTCATGCCATAAACAACGTCTGTGAGAAGATACGTTCATTGTTTGAACGACATTAAAGATCAATCAACCGATCTGTGTTTTATTGTGCTCCAAACAGCTGGTAAGGCCTTAGAGGGTAACACTTGCACGAAGTGAAAGACAAAAAAAACTAAAATATTTACATGCTACGAAGTAAGCACTGGTATTACATTTTTGTTAAAATGTGCAAAAGTAGTAAAAAGGTCCAGGTTAAGAACTTGTCACATATGAGCTGCATCCGTGTCACCAAATGACTAGAATCCAGGTTAGAAGGGTAAAAAAGATTTGGGAACCTATTTTGTTGCTGGGGAACATGAGCTCAGGTTCTTCTCCATAACAGCCCTGCGGAATCTAACGGCATAAAGCATTAATATAAGAATACTATGTCGCAAACTAGTTGTCTATTCGGAAGAGCCGAAAGATCAAGGGTGTCCAAAACACGCACATAATCATGACTTTGCATACTTTCTTTGGTTATGATCCCTCTTTTATTGTGACTTTTGTGCAATGATGTGCCTCTTGGCCCCATTAAAAATAACCAATCAAAAGGAAACCTTACTATACTGCTTTGTCATGCGACCGATGGTTGCATCTGTTTTCTTCACCTCAGTTGTTGGACAAGTGGCACTGCTGGGACTTCTTCGTTTTGATGAAAATGGTGGTCAACACTGAAAGAAGTGAAGCTCGGACGTTCATGAATCAGTCTGTAGGCAAGGTAATAAACCATTTCACTTTGAAACATGGACTTGGTGTGTGCACAGCAGCTCAAGAAGAAACAACAAAAACACAAATGGAGAATGAACACGGGCAGTTCGTCCAGCTTGCAGAAATGTAATGATTTGAAACTTTAGTCTGCCAACGCAAGTGAGGACTACACAAGCCAGCCATACCAGATTGAGGTGCTTCAGCTGAACCGAGAATTAAGCCAAATTGAGAACGTCGAGGCGAATCGAAACATCCAGCCGAACTGGGTACCCAGCCAAATTTGAGCGTCCAGCCGAGTTGAAACATTCAGCCAAACTGGGTATACAGCTGAATTGAAGCATCTAGTCGAATTGAAACACTAAGCCGAGCTGGGTATCCAGCCGAATTGGAGCGTCCAGCCGAATCGAAACTTTAAGCCGAATTGACCCGTCGGCCGAATGGATACCTCAGCCGAATCGAGATGACACCAGCTACAACAGCCGTGTATGGAAGAAAAATATTACTGAATCAAAAGAAGCCGTAACTCGGCCTTCAGTTCCTTTCCATACAGCTTTGCAGGTGGGGGATCCCACCTGCAAAGGCTTAACCTCGAACCGCACGCCTAGGTGAGGCGGACCTACCCTCCAGCCAGGACGTTCGCAGCTTGTCGTACAATGTTGCCAAGCGTCTCTTGCTCAAGCATACACACCTGAGCGCAGAAAGAGACTAAACAATTATTTCTAAAACATACAGGTGTTGTCTCGGACCGCGAAAAAGCAGAAACAATAAAATAAAATACCTAAACCAAAAACAAATCACAAAATTAGAAGAAGAAAAAAAAAGCTGAAGTCTCAAAGCGTTTATAGAAGGCGCAAGAAGCCGCATGGACATTGGATCGACCATGGCTGCGCTCAGTAACGCTGGCTGCGCTCGCGGCAGCTCTGGCTTCCATGACGTGATTAAGCACAGGCAGCGATTGATATACAGGGTGAAACAAGGAGACGGCAGGCTCTTTAAATCGACCGGAAAATTCGGTTTCTTCACCCATCGCGCTACGACTTTGTGCCGCGTTGCCCACAGATGGTGCATTTTTTTTTTGTAAAATTTGCAAAGAACGAACTTACCTGAGGAAAAAGTAAAGAAAGAAAAAGGCTTAGCTCCTATGGAAACGCAGCGACGCCACCGGTCTTCAAACAACACGGCGCCGTTTCGCACGGGAGACAAGAGATGGCGCAACGAACGCCGCCAACGAACGAGCATACGGCGCCGAGAGCCGGCACTTTAGCAGACGATCCTTTCGACTCAAAAGCGGCTCGCGTTCCGCAGGCGGCGACAGTCGCAGAAACAAAAACAGGCGCGGTAACAAGGAACTGCAGTTCCTTGTCCGCTAAACACGCCGGCTCTCGGCGTCGTCTGCTCGTTCGTTGGCGGCAGTTGGCGTCGCGACCGCTTGCGCCATCTCTTGTCTCCCGTGCGAAACGGCGCCGTGTTGTTTGCAGACCGGTGGCGTCACTGCGTTTCCATAGGAGCTAAGCCTTTTTCTTTCTTTACTTTTTCCTCAGGTAAGTTCGCTCTTTGCAAATTTTACAAGAAAAATGCACCATCTGTGGGCAACGCTGCACAAAGTCGTAGCGCGATAGGTTAAGAAACCGAATTTTCCGGTCGATTTAAAGAGCCTGTCGTCTCCTTGTTTCACCCTGTAGAGAGTATTCACTGGACGCCATATTTGTGGGTGCTGTTTAGAGCGCATGCTCAGAACTAGCTCACATTAATAGGCTGCTAAGACCGCCATTCTCGATGGTGTGCAATGCAGGTTGCAAAAGGACTGTGGAAGCTCGCCCTTTGCACGCGCTCAGCAGTCCCGCACACATCTATAGCCGCCAGTGAATACTCCTTATAAAGCCAGCATAAACCCTTAAACATGCCTCCTCCAACAAGACTTGATGCTACGATTCTGTGTGAACACCTCCTCCTGCGTTCTGGAAGAGAATATTGCGTCGCTAACGCTGGCCATCGGCGATGCGGCAGACGCCGCCATCTTGTCCTCGCGCGCCCCACTGAGTTGTCCCAAGAGCACCCCAAAATGGCGGAAACGTTACGCATAGCCAGCATCGCTCAAAATGGCAGCGCACAGCAGCATTTCTTGCAGACGTGTGTACACCATTTCACTCTAGATCCGATCGCAGCCGGCGCTACGATCCGATTCAGTCACTTGGAAGCAGCGCCAAAAATGCATCGTCACGGTGTTCGTCAGTCATGCCCCATGATTCTTAGCTTTTCTTTTATTTCCTGTGCGCCATTGATTTTGCCGGTGAAAGAAAACGCATAAAGACGAAGCGTCATGACGGTACGCATGTTAGTGTTGTGAATGGCCTCTGTGCAGATTTCACTTTCTTCCTCCCCGGCGATCAAGGCAAATATGCTTATTTTTGAGAGCCTTGAACTCTCTATGTGTGCTATGTAGAATTATATCCCTTATACCAAATTAAAGAGCTGCCATACATTAACAATTCAATGTTTAGAAAGTAGGGTTACCTTTAGCAGGCTTTTTTTCCATTTATATCTTAGTAGACCTCACTTTCAAAATGTTACATTTATTTTCTCGAGCTACAGTTATCCAATTCGTACGAAACGTAATATCCCTAGCCTATGAAACATTACAATCACAAAGTTATATATTTAACTAAATAAACACTTCAGCATTCAAAATAAAAAATAAAGTAAAAAATAGCGTTACTTTTCTGCGTTATAATAACGTATGTGTGTGAACGAAAGCAAATTTTGAGACATTAACGTGCAAAGCCTTTTCTGATATTGCATTGGATGACAATTAGATATCGATAGGTTGCACGCTTACTTCATTATAGGGCATCAAACTTTTCCCCTTCAGTTACGACAAGCCACAGTTTCGTAATAATAAACACAGATGGCGCCAGCTGATCAGGAATTGTTTTTCATCGTGTTTGTCGACGTGCACCGCTTGGAGAGCTACATGAAAGACCAAAATAACAATCAAGGTCTGGGTGTCAGACACCTGAAGGCTTGCGCGGAGCGTGGGATAGCGATATCAGAACAACGAGCGTGACGTTTCATGTTTGTTTGTTTATTAGTTTATTCAGACTTTACACTCTCCGATAAGAGTGCGGGCAAAAGGCGGACATGCTCTGCCTAACGTGGCCCCGTTACCGGCTGACAACGCTCAGCTCATCACGAAAAAAAAGAACAGAAATTACCAACAATAAACAGTGAATAGGAAAGAAAAAGTACACAATTTTTCTACAGTAGCTACAACATCGTTGAGGTAGTTGAAGGTAGTCAACGAGAAGGCATTTATAAACAATAGAATTATAACAGGCATACAGAAAAGTGGTTCAATTTATTACACATCTATGTTTAAATATGTATTTCGTTGCACATAATAGAAGGTACTTCTTGAATAAATAGTTATACCTGTGATTACACCCAGAGTTTGGAATAATTTCTTGAATGTTTGGATGGATGTTTGATTAGTATATCAGGTATTAAATATGCCAATTGTTGTGTACCGTAATCTGTCGTCGGCAAAGGTATTCTGCGTGTCATGTGGAGGCAGGCGCATACGCCCGTACAATCCGCAGTGCATCGGTAGCTTTTCGATTAGAAAGGGAAGCCGCAACGGGCGTAGAAGCATGTGTTAATTTCAGAATTTCTCAACACGCACGACAACTTCTATATGGGTGTCGCCTGACGTCGATAATACGAGAACACAGCACCTACTCGTCCGCCAGAAACTTTGGAGACTACAGACGTGTAGTTTTCCGCCAAATTACTTGTACAGTTCTCAGTAAGCGAAGAAGCTTTGTTGGCGAGATAATCTGCAGTCCTCATAAGGTCTCTTTGTAGCGTGTACGGTAAATTTTCAAATTGTGGTAGATGCTTGCTGCTGATGCTGTTGACAGTAGTAAGGGGAGCAGCTGTCATACTTTCCAAATACATTTCTTCGTCCATTTCGCAGTTGCTCGCGAGCTTTTGAGTTGTCTGCTTGAGCGAATGGGCTGCAGAGATAACTCCCTTTTGCCGCGGCTGTCAATCTTTCAATTTTAACATTTGTAAAATGCTTTGCGCGACTTCCTCCTAAGCTCCTAATGCCGTAGTGTAACTTGGTGTAGTTCTTAATGACGTTGTTAATGCAAGCCACCTTTGTTATCATCCTTCCATATTCGGCACTGGTTTTGAGGGCCTTTTCGTCATTGGAATCTTCATCCCCACAACACTTCTGTATTTAGGCCTTGCATCTCGCAGCTTTTCCGAAATCCTTCGGCATGCTATCAGACTCCATTGCAGTTGAAGGCCCGTCCCTGTTTTTGAAGCAGGCATGTTTGCGCGTAGTCTCGTTCTTGCTCATGTAGAAATTACAAGTACTGCAATACTTGTTACAAACAAAAAGGTATAGGATTCTATTTGTTTGTGAGCCAATGATGATAGCAACACTTGAGCTTGACGTGTATTGGTGGCCCTAACTGCGGCGTTAATCAGCAAATGTTAAATTGTGGCCTGAATGTTTCCCATGTTCGCCTTGCGTCCATGTTGGCGTAAGGCGGACGTACGATATGACGGTTGAAATGTCAGAACACAGTTGGAATATGCAAGAAACGTTCTTAGGATTCCGGACGTCGAAGAAAAAGGCGCCGCCAAGGATTATGGGCATCCCATAATTCCCAGCGCTAACGTACCGCTCATTAGTACTCGCCTTGCGAAAGCGGCCGCGTACTTGGAAAAGCTAGTGGAGAAAGTCAAAGGGCTAATTTCGGCCCTCTGATTGGCACCTTTCCATGGACGTCACGTTGCCTGGTTTACAGGGAGAGGGAGAAGAGGGGAGGCACGGAGCTTACCTAAACACACCTCAGTGGTTCAGGGGCTAGCCATAAAGGGGCACTAAAGTGCGTTTTGGGATCCTCGTTTTATGGTCATAACTCAATCTACGAGCTCTAAGCTTTCTAAAAACCCTTAAATCACATTTATGCGCGGCCGGTTTGCATATAAGATGTGACCAAGTTTTGGATAGTCACCGTCGGCGCAAAACGACAAATGGCGCTACCGAACCTTGCTGAATATATTCGAACGACGGACGGAGCGTGTCAGCCATTCGCGAGCGATGGGTTCCCGCCTAAAAGAACGAAGTGGGCGGTAGAAAGAAAGCTCCACTTTCCGGTTTGTTCAGAAGACCACTGCTTTGTGCTTGTGTTCAACCTCGTGTAAAATTTTATTGCATGATGATTCCTTGCTTTAAATACAAAAGAAATGCACATAGAAAGCATCAACTAATATCCAACCAAAACAAAATTACAAATTTTGGATTTTTTTTTGTTTTGTTGAAAAGTTTTAATTTGGACTATTATCACAGTAAAAAAAAACAGTATGATAAAAGTCGCTATTTAAATCGTGGTTTAAATAGCTATATAACTCATTTTGACCTTTATTCTCCAGCCTTCCGGCACGCTATTTATTACCTCTGAATTCAAAATAGCTGTTGAGAAAACGGCAACTGAAGCTGATGCCTCAACCAAAATTCACATGTTCGCGCGCTTTCCCCTTTATTGACGTCACATGTTGTTGTGTATAGCTTGCAAGTCGAGCAGGCAGTCTAAAGAAACATTATTTTACTAGTTTATTTATTTCTTTTTGTTGGCGTGCGCTTACCCGGCATTGATCTGACACCCTAAATTATAAACTTCTTGTAATGCGTCGGGAAAAAGCTGCACTGCCTCAATATTCATTTGATGTCACGTTTTATGGTGTTTTAGTGGAGCCTTTCAGACCAAGTTTAAAAATTTAAAAACTTTGCTAAAAAACAAAAACAAGATCGCTTACTTGTGATTCGGGTTACCATTTTAGATATGTCGGCTAATCTGTTGAACCATTTACAAGGCAGATCGGTGGCTATCGAGATTTCGCCGCTGCTTTCCTTTTACCGCGACAGCATTTCTTAAGGTAGCTTCCTTATTAAGCGCAATTCTTAAAATTAAGAGATGTGACATAATCTGTATGTATTTAAATAGGTGTATGCTTATTGTTTGTGCAGTTAATCTTTTCTTTGATATTTTTTTTATTCTCACTCTTTTAATAGTCTTGATAAGGAATAATAGTATGTGAATTTAAAGAAAGAAAGAAATAGTAACAATGGCAGATATATGTTATCAAGGGTCAAACATAACCCACATCTAAATTACATCGTCTTTTATGCAAACAAAATGAGAAGGAGCGACCTAATTATGCACAACGCAAGTACGCGTATTGAACCAAGTCTAGACACGTTTTCTTCGCGAAAAAAACAGATTACAATCAGATTTTCGTGTCACGTTCCCGAGAAAGATTACACGGCCGTCTTTTTCAAGAGCAGGAAGTCTAGTAGATATCCGGAAACTCACACGAGAAAAAAAACACTACGAAGTTTCGACAACTGCAAAGCAAGAATAACTAACAGAGGCAATTACTCCACACCTCTCAAAGCAGAAAAATAGAGAACATTTCCGGGCTATTGTTCATCTTTCTGTGCGAAGTGACATTTGGCTTTTTATACGAGATTCACACGCGCCGAGCATGTCAAAAGTCTGTCCGTTCCTGTCACTATAATCCGAGTACCTTTTAAGCTGACAGCACATTTGCCGGACCATTCAATTCCGTCTGCTTTCCATCATCTGACCCCGCTTTCTGCGCGTGCTGATGGGCGAGAGCGGGATCATGTGGCAAAGGATAGACGTGCGACTGACCCAGCGAGCACGTAGCTTTCAAAAAGGCATAGCTACGACAATCGTGTATGCAAGAAAAATATTACTGAATCAAAAGAAGCCATAACTCGGCCATCAGTTCCTTTCCATACAGCTTTGCAGGTGGGATCCCGGCTTAACCTCGAACCGCACGCCGAGGTGAGGGTGAGGCGGACCTACCATCCAGCCAGAACGTTCGCTGCTTGTCGTACAATGTTGCCAAGCGTCTCTTGCTCAAGCATACACACCTGAGCGCAGAAAGAGACTAAACAATTATTTCTAAAACATAAAGGTGTTGTCTTGGACTGCGAAAGAGCGCAAACAATAACATAAAAAACAAATCACAAAGTTAGAAAAAAGAAAAAGCTGAAGTCTCAAAGCGTTTATACACGAACTCATCTCTGTGACGTCACGGCGCGGTGGTGGCGCGTCGGTCGCACTTCCGGTCTGTGGCTGTGGGCAGAAGTCCCCATGCCAGACGTGCATTCCTGCGTTGTTTTGAAAGGAACCAGACAAAAACCTGCCTTCTCGTCAAAACGCCACAACTGGGGCCGTACCAAAAGTGTCGAGAAAGGTTTGAAGGTCAATTTTCACGTTCTCGGTTCGTCCGAGAATCTGGATATGTGCCGTGAAAAGGGAAAAGCAGACGCCATCGGACAACGATTGCTCGGGCGGGAAGCACTTTGGGTTGAATTCACAGATACTTGTGGTCATCAGATTTATTTGTTTTGTTCCAACATGAACGCCAGAAAACCGTCAAGTTGTGCGGACCACCTGCGGACCACGTCCAGTGCGTCTTCAAGTTAAAAATGGCCGCCTGATTGTTCGAACTGTCGTCTGCTCTTTCAAACGTGTCTGCTTGTCGTCTGCTTTCTTGGACGACGCCGGTCCGTAGACCAAATGTTGGCCCGGTAATTGCGATAAGAAGTAAGTGCAGGCCTCAAAAGACTTAAATTTGAAGGTTGGTAAGCAGGCTCGATGTAAACAGTAGATACAAGGAGATGTTGATCATTGTTACCAGTGACCATCACCGACTTGTTATGCCTAATTCAGTTGGTCCGATTCTGCTTGCGATTTTCAGCATCGACGTCGACCACCTCAGCTACGGTTCACGCTTTTGCAGCTCGAGCGGCGTCGCGACTGAAAATTCCGAGCGAAATCTCATCATGCGAATCAGGCTTTAAGCGTACATTCTGCGGCGTCCACGCGGAATGGATCGCCACATGTCACATTATTCACGCGAAGTTTTGCGGTGTAACGAGCCTCGGTAATTTCGCTGACGCCGCTCAAGATAGTCAGACATCGCCAGGAATACGTAGAACCAACAATTCGAACGCGAAAAAGGGCAGGGGGACTCACACTGACGCCGACAACATCGCATTTCAATGGTGTGTTTATGGGCGACGGCGAGCTTGTTGCCCACACCCCCGTCGCGCATGCGCGGCGCCGGTGGCGTCCGCTAGGGGCGCTCCGGGCGCTCCGGTTTGTTTGTAAACATGAGTTGGTGGCCATTGCATCGACCATGGCTGCGCTCGCGGCAGCTCTGGCTTCCGTGACGTGCTTAAAGGGGTCATGAAACGCTTTTCCAACTTTTTCCTGTTTAGCTTTCCTCCTCAACTCATAAATCGCGCATTCCACTAAACAGTTCAAGAAGAAAAAAGAGGGGAGGCCCCTCTTGCTCGGAATCTGGTTTGTGTACCCGGACAGAGCCATTGTTCCCCTAGAAGATTAGCCCGTCCCTCAAAGTTCAGACATAAGTTGCTTTCCCCAACCCGTTCACCCCGAAGCTGACAGTGCTGTGGAAGCTACGTGCTCGTTGGGCCAGCCACACTTTCCACGTGATCACGCTCCTTCGCGCGTACCCACGCGCAGAGAATGAGATCAGGTGATAAAAGGGAGGCGGCTGATTGGTCCGGCAAGCGCGTTGCTTCCACCACAAGGTCAGCTTAGGGGTGAAGGAAATAAGTGAGGTCCGGTTTCGTGTGACGTGTGTTTGGACCCAATGACGCGCTTTTGGGACCGCGGATGTATCACAGGGAAAAGGCAAAGAGCTTATGAAGGGGAGGAGGTACGAAATAGTCCGCTGAACGATGTTTGGGCCACTGAACGATGTGCTATCAGTAAAATCCCAATCTAAAATGATTTATCCCAACCCAAAATTTGTTTCATGGGCCCTTTAAGCGCAGGCAGCGTTTGATATAAAGCCAGCTTGAACCCTTAAACAGGCCCCCTTCAACAAGACTTGATGCTGCGACTCTGTGTGAACAGCGCTGGCCATCGGCGATGCAGCAGACGCCGCCATCTTGTTTTCGCGCACCCCACTGAGTTGCCCGTAGAGCACCCCAAAATGGCGGAAACGTTACGCATAGCCAGCATCGCTCAAAATGGCAGCGCACAGGAGCATTAAAGCCCGTTCACATATATGCGACCGAGTAAGACCGAGAGAGACCAGACCTGTTTTTAATCCTTTTGCGACGTCTTAGGACCAGCTCCGCAGCAGTACATCTGGTCCTAAGACGTCGCAAGAGGCTTAAAACCAGTCTCGTGTCTCTCGGTCGTACTCGGTTGCAAGAGTGTGAACGGTCCTTTACTTGCGAACGTGTGTACACCATTTCACTCGTCCGACCGCAGCCGGCGCTACGATCCAATGGACCTTTTCCACATACCGACGGCACCAGGCGGTGGCTGCACGAACTAAAATCGAGGAAGTAACCTACCTGCGCTACCTATCGATAATGGGAGCTACGCTACCAGTTTCTTCGCTCTCTGAGCTGCGGCGTGTGCCCAACGTGACTTTAAAGAGGGGCATCCGTGGCGTCCACCCAAACGTTGTGTTTTTCTTTCCATTTACTTTCTTTTGTGTGTAACACAATTATATATATGCTGCAATTACGTGTTCTACTCGCTGATCCACAGCCTCCTTACGAATTTGCTCGATTTTCCGTGCCGACTTCCGCCGCTTGGCATCATGCGCTCGCGCGTGCGCAGAACGCTTCTTGGAAAAGGTCCATTGAGTCACTTGGAAGCAGCGCCAACAATGCATCGTCACGGTGTTCGTCAGTCATGCCCCATGATTCTTAGCTTTTCTTTTATTTCCTGTGCGCCATTGATTTTGCCGGTGAAGGAAAACCCATAAAGAAAACAAAGCGTCATGACGGTACACATGTTAGTGTTGTGAATGGCCTTTGTGCAGGTTTCACTCTCTTCCTCCCAGGCAGGTGTGCGACCTAAATAAAAGGCAACTCCGGTCATTATTTTTCTTTTCTTCTTGTTTATTTGGGATTACGACTGTTCAGCTAAGGCAGTATCCGTAAATTGCAGGGAGTAATTTTTTTTGTCGATATTGTGAGTAGTTTTATAAATATCACGGCTCAAAGTTTGGTTTCGGTCGTCTAAGGCAAAACCAAAACTATCTGCTAGAGGGTTGGCAACACTGATCATCAGCCATACGGCCGCGATGTGACGTCACACTGGTGGTACGGTACGCGATACAACCAACGTTACTAGATTAGCTCCGATACGGAACTGCTCATAGACACTGCATGCACGAGCAGTACCCCCCCCCTTTCACTCACCACGACTCGCCTCCCGTCGTTCGACGCGCCCGACGGCTGCTATGGTAACTGCAATAGATCTTATGGAATACGTACGTTTTGAAGCCCAGCGTTTAGATGGCGTTCCACCGTACTCTATGGCAGGCTCTGCTCTATGGAAAACAAAGTTATGAAACGAAAATCTAGATGGCGCTTCGAACGACGGGAGGCGGACTGAAGTGAGTGAGGGGGTACCCCCTTTCGCGGTAGTTCCACAACTGAGGTAATCTGGTAACGTTGGGTACAACCGATCAACCGCAGCTCCATCGCGACGTGATGTCACAAGGGTGCTCTGACAGTGTTCCTCGACTAAAAGCGAACATTGCTTCCTACCCGCTCAAGAGGAGCTGGTCGCATCTTTAAGATCGTTTTTATTGGAGTACGCGGCGTCACTTCGACGTAATATTTCGACTGGGATCATATTTCGTGCTACTAAAGCGATACCAGTCTTTTAGTGTGGTTTTCCTTTTCGACCAAAGTTGCCCTTTAAGAAAACCCTTAAAAATGTTTTTTTGTTTTTTAACAATTTGGTTGAGACACGCGTGTCAAAAAATAAATTTGATAATGTTATCGGTAATGCTAATAAAAGGTTAGGATTTATCCGGCGCACCCTCAAACTTGCCTCACAAGAGACTAAGCTGATTGCATACAAGATGTTAGTTCGGCCCATGCTAGAATATGCATGCGAAGTCTGGGACCCGTATGTGAAAATATTGCAGTTAAAACTGGAAAGCGTACAGCGACGCGCATTGCGTTTTATTTACTCCCGTTACCGAAGACAGTATTCGGTTTCCCCCTTCGTGACAGAGCCGGTTTACCGCTGCTTCAACTCCGTAGAAAACAAAAAAGGTGAAAGCTTTTTTACAGTATTATCAATAATTTTGTTCTTGTTAACAAGCATCGGTATATAGATGAAGACACGTCACGAGTAACCAGGAATAAGCATGGACGGCATGTGAAAGAAAGAAGGTTTAATAAGGAATGTTTTAGATACTCGTTTTTCTTGCAGACAGCGCGGGATTGGAACCAGTTGCCAGAAAGTGTTGTTGATGCACGCGACCGGTTGGAGTTCGCATCGCTTATTTCTTAACGCTCGGTCGCGCCTCAAGCTGTTAGTTGGGTTATTATTATTTTACTATCCTTGCTTTTGTTGTGCTGCTGTTTCTCTTGTGGCTGTGTCGGCGCAGGATAGCGCAGACTGTGATTGTTGGGCTGTTCATTGTATCCCACCCCTATCTTGGTCCCGTAAGGGACAGATAGTATGTTCAAATAAATTTTACGCGAAAAAAAATTAGACCAATATTGACGGTGAGAGATTTATTTGAAATTCTGCGCGCAAAATACATGACGTCAAGGAATGGTCATTCGCTCTTTCGAACTCATCGAGTTGGTCTTTCACTCTTTCCACCTCTTCTCCACGCGCCCGAAATGCCGAGAGAGAAAACAAGTGGATACGATATTACTACCGACTAAATCGCGTCCCGCGCCGTCAATTTGCTCTACTCTTTTTTCTTTTTCTTTTTTTTTGTGTAAACTTAATTTTTTGACGCACATGTCCCAACCAGGCTGCTTAAAAAAAATATTTTCAGGGGCTTTTTAAGGATGGTTCGCATACTTGCGTTTGGTTCCAACTGGGTGCGCTTTGACCGTTTTTAAATCTCTTGCGACTTACGCCAGGTTGCGCTGCTTCTTAACCGGTCATCAGCAGCCGCAATGCGGATGAGAAATCGGTTGTAGCGTACTCTGCTGCAACCAAAGGCAAGTGTGTGAATCAACCTTTACAATACCAACGGCCAGCACATGCACGTTTCAGCCGCTACTGCCCGGCAACACCTTCCGGCGCCGCTTTGTCGCCGAGACGCGAACGCACAACAAGGGAAACAGTTGCAGCCTCCCCCTGCTAAGGGAGTAATCTAGATTAGTTTCTCCTGGCAAGACAGCCGAAACATCTGCATTTCGAGGATTAGCTCTCCACTCCGGACTCTTTTTTCATTCTTCGCTCTATGCATCGTCGGCGAGTGACTGCTCAGTACTAGTAACCCGGCGCCACCGGGACACAGGACGTCTGCGACGATGCTTTATGGTCTGCGTGAGCGCGCGGAAGGATACGGGCGGTGCTCGAAAGAGGAGAGCGCAAGGGAGCCGCTATGCGCTCCCCGACGATTTACGAGGTACAATCCAAAAATTCTAAAACTTATTTTGTAGCAAAAAAAAATATGAATGCAGCACAGTGGTGCTTGAACCCCTGTCGAAGGCATCGTCCTTCATGTGCCCTTATGCAGAAATGTGTCGTTGTGTGAAAATTTCGAGCTGCCTTTACACGAGCTTTTGGTACCACGTGCACGGGCACAATGGCAATTTCACCGTGAACTGCAAAGCAGAACGAGAGCGACCATCAAATATGCGTCACACTCGGCAAATCTGGAACAATGATTTTTGAAATGGTTCAGCAGGCTTATGTCAGAAAGCAGCGAATTGAGCGAGGTGTTTCCAGTGGCATTTCCGCTTCACCAACGGCACAGCATCACTCGAAGACAAAGAGTGGTCGAGCGAAGACCCCTACCTCTTTTCATTTTTCGGCGATGCTCTGCCATTCTTGAAGAGGGAGCGTTCTCAAAACACCTCGAACGACTCACTGCATCTTCACCAAAAGCCCGCTGAACCATTTTAAACATCTCAGTAGCAGATTTGTCCAGTTTTCTTTAGAACTGATGTTTGCTGTGGCTCTGGTCTGTCGTCCAAGCTGAAACCGCCGCTTTGCTCAAGCACGTATACAGCAAAGGCTCGTTTAGCGCAGCTACAAATGTTCACGAAATGATGCCATTCGGCAAAATGAAACATGAAGGTTCACGTCTTCGACAGCTGCGCGCGCACTACAATTTTCTTTGCATTTTTAACCTCTAGCCTCATGGCCGAATACCATGAACTTCTGTTGCCTGTTAAACTAAAGCGATATGCAGGAATCAAAGACTCGACCACGATCTTACATTTAAATATACGCTCTTTGAAATGTAAAAGTGATAATTTCATTACTCTTTTAGATCAACTCTGTGTTTCGTTTCAAGTGGTGATGCTTTCCGAAACATGGTACGTAACAGATGACGATGTTCTTATCGTGCCGGGTTACAATCACTTCTTTTTGAATCGAAGCGGAAAACGAGGGGGAGGTGTTTGTATTTATGTTAAACAGGATGTTAGATGCGAAATACTCAATGACTTTACCGAAATTACAGACGACTATGAAATCGTAACTGTTAAACACGGACGTCAGCTGCTTTCTGTTATGTATCGACCGCCAGCTGGTAACTTTAATAATTTTTTGTCTTTTCTTGAAAGGTATTTTGATTTCATATCCTTAAATAACTACTCACTTGTTCTGGGCGGTGACTTAAATGTAAATTTTTCAGAAAACTCTTCTCTTTCGTCACGACTGAGTAGTACACTCAGTAGTAGTGGTTTTTGCAATGTGATTGCGTCCCCACCAGAATTACCCATTCTACGGCAAGTTGTATCGACGTTTTTATTACCAATATAAATACTATAGTTCGCAGTGCAGGTACTATTAGTAGTGACATAAGCGATCATTTACCAATTTTTATTTGTTTTCAAACCCGTGAATTATCGGGGAGCGTCGATAGAGTATTAACTTTCCAAACGATAACCGACTGCCAACTACGGTCCTTTCGCAGCACAGTCATTCAAACAGACTGGACTTCTGTCTTCTCAAAGCAATGCGTGAACGAAGCATATGATGATTTCATACATATTTTTAAGATGATATACATCGCATCGTTTCCATATAAGACGGTGACTACTAAAAACGAATAAGAAAACCATGGGTCACGCCGCCTCTTTTAGCAATGATAAGAAAAAAGAATCGATTATATCAGGCGTATCTCTGTTCAAGGGACGACAGTGACCATGCAGTTTTCAAAAAGTATCGCAATCAACTCACATCTGCACTAAAAAAGTCAAAAACAGAATATCATAAACGTCTTTTCCATGACGCTCACAAGAAGCGTCCTGAGATTGTTTGGCAGTCGATAAACGAAGTGCTCAAACGCAGCAAGCAGAAGAATTCAATAGATGAACTTTCACTTTCTGGTGAAAGCGTGTCCGGAATACAACTATCTGAGCTCTTTAACAGACATTTTACTAACTTGCCTTCTAGCGCGCACAATGAGCATGCTTCCTCGTTTATCTCGCACCGTGTAGCAGACACCATTTTCCTACAACCGACAGACGAATTGGAAGTGATCCGTGTATTCATGGGATTGAATAACAGTAAAAGCCATGACATAGACGATATACAAATAAAGCCCGTTAAATTCGTAATCGATGTGGTGGCCCCACTCTTGGTATATATATTTAACTTAGCATTGTCGAGTGGCCAATTTCCGAATAACATGAAACTTGCGAAAGTTTCAGTTTTGCATAAAGGTGGAGACAAAAATTTAGTTACAAATTACAGACCCATCTCGGTTCTTCCAGTCTTTTCCAAAGGTCTGGAAAAAATTATATTATATCGTTTAGACGAATTTTTTACCCAGAAATCAGTGCTAACTGACTCCCAGTTCGGATTTCGCAAGGGAAAATCCACGGAAAGCGCTTTGATATCACAGAAAGAAATAATATTACACAATATAGAATGCAAATGGCTGACACTGGGAATATTTATTGATCTTAGTAAAGCGTTTGATTGTCTGAACCATTCAACGCTCCTTGATAAACTGTCGTGTTATGGCATACGTGGCACGCCTTTGATACTTATTCATTCATATTTAGAACATCGTAAGCAATGCGTCTCAGTGAATGATCATGTTTCCTCTTTGCAAATCTTGAAGTTTGGTGTGCCGCAAGGCAGCATACTCGGCCCTCTGCTGTTCAATGTGTATATAAATGATCTAGTCAATATTTGCAACCAAGCACGGTTTATAATGTATGCAGACGACACGAGTATATTTCTATCTGCTTCGAATATGGATGAACTTATACCCATGGGAAACTTAGTTCTGGAAAAGTTTCTTTCGTGGTCAACAATAAATGGTCTTAAAATAAACACTGTAAAGTCTAAGGCAATTCTGTTTAGACCTGTAAATAAGCACGTTATTAGTAATTATGCTCTAAAGATTGGAACCGACCAGATTGAAATAGTTAAACAGCACAAAACGTTAGGTGTCATTTTTTCAGAACATATGCAATGGGATAATCACATCGATTACTTAGTTAAGAAACTGTCAAAAGTTGTTGGAATAGTATGTCACTGTCGCTCCTTGTTGCCTGTAAATATTAAAATGCAAATTTATCATGCTCTGTTTAGCTCACAAATTAACTACTGTCATTTGGTTTGGGGCACAACAATTAAATATAATATTTACAAACTTTCGATCTTACAAAAGAAAATGCTGCGTTTTATTGCAAACGTGCCTTACGACACTCATACGGAACCATTATTTCTTCAATTCAATGTCATGAGGATTACCAGTGTATACGAGTACCGTTTGCTATGTTCTTATTTATTTTCGACCGATGAGTTTAATTCTTTTTTGTCTAATGTAGCCCACCTGACAATACGTGAATCTTCCATCCTGGTCAGACGCAGAGAGTTCTGGAATGTGCCTCATTTTCGTACAAATTATGCACTGCAATCTATTGCGCATAACCTGCCTACATTACTTAACAAGTTCATTATAGACCACAATGATATTCACTGTTTAACAAAAAAGGATGTACGCGTTTGTTTTATTTAGACAAAGTGTTGTGTAGAGTAGTTTTTTTTTTAACATGCCCTGTAAGTGTACGCGTTTCTTTTATTCAGACAAAGTGTAGTGTATAGTAGTTCTTGTTTTTACCATGCCATGTAAGTGCAGGGGCACCAGACCCGGACAAGCTACCTCATGGAAGCTTTTTGTCTGGTGCCCTCAGCACAATATTACTGAAATAAATATTACTTACTTACTTACTTACAATGCTGTTCTCGTTTTTTTTTTTCTTTTTTGCGCAAAAAAGTTAGCCTTGGAAGTTTACGATTGTACCTCGTATATACTGCTGTAGATATATAATGAACAGAGTTATAGAGAGACCCTCCTCGTTCCCGAGTTTTCTGTCCTGAATACCTCTTCAGCTTCAAGCCTGGCCTGACCCCTGCCTTTTCACTATTCTGGAGAACTCCTCGGTCCCAACACTGGGCTAACACGAGTAAATACCAAGCTCAACAGTCTAACAAGGCACAATAGTCAGCCATTTTTTAACCACGCCACACTCCAAGAAACGCAAGGTATTCTTAAGTTTTTTCTTGCATTTTTTTATGCAACCGACAAAATATGGCATTCTTGTTGAATGGCATTAATGGCACCAAAGCTGCCTCGAGGCTTCAAGAGAGTGTTAGCTGCACAGCGCAGACCCGGACGACCCCTAATGCTTGTTCTCCAACCCTACAGCCGCCCTTCGAGTGGTCAATAGTTTTAACTAAACAAATTGGCGTCAGCTAGCCCAGGCAGTCCGCTTGTCTAAATTGTCCCCTGCCACATTACCGCTAAACATCCACAGTTGACCACCCTTCCCCAGAGTGGGTCTACGACTTCTTTTTGTCAGCGTCGTTGGCTTGCCGTTTCTTGTTTTCAGATGTGCCCCACCTTGCACGAAGCACGTCTTGGTCATCTTGTCCGCGCCTGTATTTCGCCTACTTTGATGTAAGATTGCACGTAGAAGTTGACGAAGAGTCCTAGGATGAGAACCACCTGAGGTATAGCGATGTAAATGAGAACCCGTGGGTAGCCGCACTCCACAAATATGGGTATCGACGCGTGAGCTATGATGACGACGAACTGGACAATCTGCAGCCTGGTCAGGTACTTCTTCCACCAGAGGTACTTTTGCACTGAGGGTCCTAGGCAGGCCAAGAAGTAGTACGTGTACATTATGATGTGGAGAAAAGAGTTGAGACAGACGCCAAACATGGTTTGCCCGTCACCGCCGAACTGCAGGAACATCCACCCGTCGAGCACGACCAGACTGTGATGCAAGACGTGCAGGAATGTGACGTGCGTGAACTTCTTCCTCATCACGAAGAATATGGTATCCAGGAAGTCGGTTACGCGCACCAAGAGGTACCAGTAGAGCGCGTTCAGAAGGTTGATGGCGTGTGGGTCCGTGCTGTACGTGAGGCCCTGGCAGAAGAGGCTGTAACCCGCCGCGTAGAAAGAGTGGTAGATGATCTGAGAGAAAAAGTACATGTTGGCCAAGACTTGAAAGAGGTTGTAGATCATGATGGCAACTTTGAGCTTGTAGGGATCTCTGTTCCTCATGTAGCGTGGGCCGAGATACATGGATACGGAGAGGTAGGAGGCCAAAATCACAAGAACGTAGAACGGATTCTCCAGGGTTTCCCAGTTCTTGGTCCGGGGGTCCCGAAGAGACACAACAGAGATGAGCGGGTTCGGTGTGGTTACCTTTGGGGTCTCCATCACTGCTCTGTGACGGGTCCAACGGCGGAAAACTTGTTGGCACGGAGTCCAGGGGTTATGAAGAGAAGACAAGCGAGTGGTGGTCACTGCTATAGTGCTCGTTGACTGAGAGCGTGCGCAAGACTCACGCCCGACCTCAGCGACAAGACTCAGCTCTTGACGCGTCTGATAAGAACAAGGTCCCTGTCAGCAAATTATATATACAAAAAGCTGAAGCAAAAAGCAACAAAAAAATCTGTACATCGGAAACAATCGCTTAGGAAAGAGTGGTGTAAGTGTGTGGTAGGGTGAGCTCCCACCGGATGCTCGGTACGGAGAGGCGGAAATAAAATGCGACCTTGACACGGGCTGTCTTCTCTCTCGGTGTAGTGTCCCTTACCGAAAATAAGTAAAAAAAAAAAAAAAGCAGCTACTCGTTCGTTCGTCTACAAATGATGTGTTGCTGAATTTTGTTACCATCCTGCAAGTGTAAGAAAATTGTGCTTTGTTACAATGAACAATTAATGTCACATTTGGGTTAGTTAAGAATTCGGCATTATATTTAGTAGCGCTGAGCAACCGATACAGACTTCGAGAATGGTTAATGCTTTGCAAAGTAATTTGAAGGTGATTGCTATATTTTTCATAAAAAATGTAAAATAGGCTTGCCTTTAAAAAAAAAAGATATGTTGATTGAATTGACTTTCCTGATAACAATTCGGCTATCTTCATTCGAGATCATCGTGATAAACAGTAACCTTGATGTGTAAATAATTAAAAATATTAAATACAAAAATAAAAATAAAAAATATCAATAAAAATTATTCGTTTAATTGAGGTCACAACGCGGAGACAGATCGTCTCCAATTTTGATTGGATATGTATCTTTTGAGAGTCCATACAATACGGTCTAAGTGGTGTGCTACAAAGGAATTGGAATTTAAATGTTCACCAGAGCACTCTAACGGAAAAGGAAAGGAGTAAACAGGAAAGAAGAACTATAGCTTGAACCTGAAGACAGGAGACATGTCCAAGTCGAGTATAAGGAATAGATGCTGAAGCGACCAATCGTGTGCGTAAAAACTATGCTTTTATTAAATATTAATAAAATCCACGAAGTACAACAACAACAAAAAGTAAAATTAGCAGAAACAACCGTAGACTAACAGAACATTGCGGCTGTGACGAATTGTGTGGACCGAGCCACTAGTACGATTAACCGATCAAAGATACAAACATATAACTCGTTTGTCTTGCCTCGAAACAATTACTAGCAACGATTATTTAAAAAAAAACGGAACATTAGCAAATGCATCGTTATAATAATCTTAGAAGTCCGTCACGATGGCAACTGCTGAAGAAAGTTTACCGAAGCAGATCAGCATCAAAAAAAAAAAAGCTCCCAAAAACTTTTTTATTTGTAATTTTATTGCAAACAAAATATTGAAGAAATACGTCCCTGGATGAGAACGGAAAAAAATTATCATTATTGTTGAACAAATTCCCCATCCGGCGCTTTAAGAGTATTTGTACCACTCTTCTCGAACGAAAGGAGCGGCAGTAGGTCAGGTTGGTGATCTTTCCTTGTGGCAAGACAGCCCTCCCAGGAAATAGGCGTGTAACGTAGGGCAGGGAGTTTGGGAACGCGACAGAACAGCACGGCCAAAACAGCACGCGTCAAAACAGCACGACAGAAAGTGCACGCGTCAAAACAACACGCGCCACAACTGCACGGCGTCAAAACAGCACAGCGACAGAAGAGCACGTGCCAAAATAGCACTGCGTCAAAACAGCACGTACGTAAGTGCCTGCTGGTTTTCGGTGTCGCATATCAATATCAAGGTGCAATGGTCCGATGTCGGCTGCATTCCTTGCATCAAGAGGAAGAGCCGGTAAAAATTTTCAAAACTAAAGAGCGTAACCACATTCGTAACAATACAATAACATCACTACAAACCGGGGACAAGATCGTTTCAGAGCAGAGCGACATTGAAAAAGAACTTGCGGACACGTTCTCAGAGCTGCTAAGTGAGCGTAAACATGTCGACGAAACAACTTCAGAGAAGTTTCTTCAAGTAATGCCTGAAATTCCTCATGGCATCTCGGAAAAAAATAAACGGGCAAATTACAGATGCAGAAATAGAAGCCGCGATTAAAGAGCTGAAAGCTGGAAAGTCTCCGGGAGTGGAGGGACTGGGGTCAGCTTTCTATAAGAAGTTTTCAAGCCTCTTAACTCCGATGCTTCGCACCGTATACGAGGACATTTTAAAAGAAGCTTGCTACTTCCATCGATGCGACAAGCACTGACCGTCCTTATTCCGAAAAAACACGCCGCCTCCAGTGTTACAAAGGCAGACAACCTCAGGCCAATCAATTTTCTGACGAATGATTACAAGATTCTTGCAAAAATTCCGACTAAGCGCCTTGATCACGGGTTAGGTGTTATTGGAGGAGACCATCAGCCTTATGGGTTCAAAGGCAGATCAATTACGTTGAACGCGCATACATTGAGAATTATCTGTAAAACAGCGGAAGCGCAACACCTTTTTCATTTAGCCTCGCACCCATGCCACGTTGTCCCCATATCCGGTATGCGTTCCAAACAAAAAGTAAGAGATTACAACCCCGAACAAGTAAAAAAGTATAGAAGGGTCATAACAAGAATGACTGACGGTTGAAATCTAAATTTTAACACGTTTTACTGTCGAGGCGAGAAAAAAATCGATGTTTTCACGCATACCGGAAGTTTCAAAATTGAAGATGGCGGCGCCCACGTAGAAAAGGTGTATAGCAGTCCTCCAAGTAGACCTAAGCAAAGCTTTTGACAGGGTGTCACACTCTTATCTCTTCGCTCTGCTCGAACGTTGCCACCTAGGAGATCGATTAACTAGCTACATTAAAATATGCTATAAAGACATAACCACTCGATTGTTAGTTGACGGGCGCAAGACTGCCTCTGTCCGGGTAAAATCATCAGTCAGACAAGGGTGCCCAATGACACCGCTATTGTTTGCATTATACTTCGAGCCTCTGTGTAAAACAATATTAGCCGGTATATCCATGGCGCGAATCTAGGTGAGCTCCCAACTAAGATACTTGCTTATGCAGACGACGTCGCCATTGTGTGCACTTCTAAACGAGGGTTGGAGTTCGCTTCCAAGCATATAAATGAGTTCTGTAGCATATCCGGGTGCAAGAATGAACACCTCAAAATCAACTGGATCTTTCCTAAGCCCATAAGCGACAACACCTGTGTGCTATACGTACATGAACTGGTCTTGCTCAGTTAATAATTACCTCGGGGTTCAGCTTGAAACAGAGCAGATAAGGACGGGCCAAGACGGAATCCATTTAAAGAGCGTACAGGGAAACATGAGCCAAAGGTACGGAGCATACCTCTCTTTTTTCAATAGATTTTTGTTTGCAACTTTGTTTTTTTGCAGCGTATGGTACTCCGCACAAATCGTACCATCTCGTTCATCAGACATTCACAAATTTCATAGACTTTGTGCCACGTTCATTTGGCAATCATTGTTTGAACGTACGCGCAGAACTAATTTGTTTTTGAGTCTTTTCAAGGGGGCTGGGGCTCGTTAATTTATAGTTGATATTAAAAGTCCAAGGTCTTTGTTCTTCGCGGACCAAGAGAATCCGGGGACGGTACGGTATTTTAAATGTTTAGGGGGGGGGAGGGGGGGCGGTACCTGGCAGCCTGGCTATTGAGTACGGTGGGGCCTCTCCGAGAGCTCCCGTACTAAGATTTTACAAGGAGATCGAAGGCACGATCGATTTCTTCCAAAGGCGTTTTTCCTGGGACTACCTCATGCAGGTGAAAATGAAAACAGTTTACTGGTATACATTGATCTGGCTATCCCACCTCTATTGTATCGCCCCCCACATGGATGCCTAGGAGAATCGCCGCGGTATTCAAACGTTTGCGAAAATATCCTGCACAAACAAGCACCAAGGATTTTTTTGTTAAATTTCATGTGGAAGTTCTAATCGTTCAGACATGGCTTGAAAACAATGGGTTCTCTGTGTCGTGGTTCACTAATTGCGCATTCTGTCCCTTCCCGGAAATTTTACAACATCTGTTCATGTACGGTACAATTAGACGCTGAAATATTTTGGTCGGAGCTCGACCACGCGCGTTCAACGTAGACACACGGCCGGACTGGAATACGATAAAGTTTCTCAAAATCCAAGCTGGCGGTTACAAAAAGAATGTGGCTAAGTGCTTTTCAGTTTGGGCGGCACGCGATTTGAAAGCTTCGGGTGGACCACATAGTGCTGGCTGAGAAAAGCAAATCCGATTGGGACTCTTCTGTGGACGGCATTGCTTACACTATAAAAAACAGCTTGCTCGAGCACACTGAAATGTCCGACTTTGCGCAGAGGCCCGCGATGAAATCTTCTTTAAGAATGCACATCGTGAAAAGAGACAAAAAATGAAAGCTGTTTACAACT
Organism: Ixodes ricinus; assembly: GCA_037355805.1. NCBI lineage: Eukaryota > Metazoa > Arthropoda > Arachnida > Ixodida > Ixodidae > Ixodes > Ixodes ricinus. Next base: position 23,286 of record JAZHYW010010274.1, read on the forward strand.
CCCTGTAATGCCGAAGTAGAGCGCAGCTGTTGAGGAGGAGGGGAAGGCACGGGGTGGGGGGTCACGTGACCTCGGGGGGGGGGGGGGGTCACGCGGCCTCGGGGTTACGTGACCTCGAGGGGTGGGGGGCGGTGAAAAATTTACCGCTAGATTTAGGGGGGGGGAATTTTCTGCTATATTTAGCGGGGAAAAATTTCCGCTAAATTTAGCGGGGAAAATTTTCAGCTAGATTTAGCGGGGAACATTTTACGCTACATTTAGCGGGAACATTTTCCGCTAAATTTAGCAAGAAAATTTTCTCGCTAAATTTAGCGGAAAAAGTTTCCCGCTAAGTCTAGCGGAAAATTTTTCCCCCTAAAAATTAGCGGAAAATTTTCTCCGCCCCCCACCCTTGAGGTCACGTGACCGCCAGGCCACGTGACCGTGTCCTGGGGGTCATGGTCACGTAACCCCCAGGCCACGTGACCGCGCGGTTACGCGCGGTTACGCCGACGGCGACGCCGCTCAAGACGGAAACGGGCGCCTAAGATCTGCGCTCTAAAAATAAATAGACACTGTGTAATTCGTCAATGACCATTACCGCTTAAGAGAGCGCGCTGCGTCATGCTCGTGACACGATATGAAGTGCTGTGCATATATGCGTTTTCCTTCTGCCGCTGCCAAGTTGGCGGCTTTTATTTTGTAAATTAACGCGTTTTATTTAAATATATAAAAAAAGGTGTCTTCGTGGTCTAGGGAGGAAGTAGCCGAGTGGGCTAACGCGTTTCAGCTCGGAGCGTGGAGCGAAAGCTTGCGCTGGGAACCTCCTGTGTTCTATTCCCCACCGCCCCCGCCCGTTTCGATCTGGATGAGTTTCGTACCGCACGCGTTCGTGTAATCACTACTGCGTGATGCACGTTAAAAATCCCAGGTTAGCGGTTGTGCTGCACTGGCAAAATTTCTCATCTACAGCTAAGAGACCGATTACCCGTTGTGGCGTATCTCCATCAAGGTTGTATAAACATACAGAGCAAACCGATTTTTTTCTTCGTGGCCTAGTCGGTAGTGTGTCTGGCCCGCAACCGAAGGGTGGTGGATTCGACTCCCGCCACCGCCTAAAATTCTTCAAATTGTGTCTTTAGGCAAATGAATTACTTTTTAAAGTGAAATCATTTTAGACATGCGGCGACCTTTGAATCGCATTACATGTTAGGTTTCAATACTTTCCTTCTACGCGTGACATCACGTTTCACGTGAGCGTTGTTTGAAATGTCCGCGTAGTATCCCAGGCGAAAATCAGTCCACTTCCAGCTGGATTATGGAACTGGAAATGAGGCAGTCCAATGGATTCCAGCTGGGTCCAGCTGAGTCCAGCTGGAATCCAGCTGGACTGCCTCATTTCCAGTTCCATAATCCAGCTGGAAGTGGACTGATTTTCGCCTGGAGTTCTACGAAGTTCTACGTCACATTGTCAACAAATCTCTTTTGACGTAGAACGTCTTTTTCCGTGCTTGGAAGGAGGGTGTATAAATTTGGGAGGTCAATCTCACGAAAACTTGGTCACGGAAGTGACGTCACACAGCCACCTGCTGCCAAGAACCGCACAGTGCGCGCGCGCGTGCTCTGCGGCACGGGCGGTTCACGCGATTCTCTCGCGCGACAAATTCCGCACATGCGCCTCGGAGATGACGGCGCGAGGGACTGCACATTTCCTTCTACCGGGCTCCGAGACACGGGCATTCGCTTCTTGGGCACCCGATATCGGAGCCTGTGGAGTCTTCTCCAGCGGCGGCCGTAGCTCTACGGAAATTTATGTAGCATAGTAAACCTATGCCCCGACCAATATTTTGTCTTAGAAAAATATGGGCATATCTCCCTTCATATGTAAGCGTTCTATACATACATATGTTTCAAGGCTCATCGGCTGTTGGAGATCCATGCATATTTCGTCTCATTGGACATTTTAATGCACTTCGGCAGTGGGGCTGCCCGGACAAAGCAGCAGCGATCGAATCACCGGTCCTGTTAGTATTTCAAACTCACTGGATCGGACGTCGCGTTGAATAACCAACTTTGTCCTGCGGTTGGCTCTTCGACTCGTTAGGTTACTAAAACCGCGGAAATTCAGCCCTCAGGTGTCTCTGGTCTCGCTGGACTCGGACGCGCCGGTCGCGTGACAAACTGACATTCCTGTCTCGTTGGATATTCAGGTTCGCTGAATGTAGGATTACAAGCGGTGAAGTTACAGCACTTTGTCACAGAGGGCTAAGTATGTCACACTGCGAGGCACAGTGAGACATCTGGCTCTGCTCACGAATATTTCAGATGGTACTTAACCATCCGCGCGAGCGACGAATCAACACGTGGTTTAGACTGCGAGCTCTACTGAGTATACGCACTAATTCGTTGGGGATCCATGCAGTTTAATACTTGTACCTAATCCGTTAACTTATAAGTAACCTTGTAATCCCTTACATTTATCGGCATTTTTGTAAGGGAATACCGTATTCTCCGAGCTAAAGGACTTTTTTACTGGTTTTAGTTTGCACCGAACCTGAGCGCACTGAACGTAGTAACTTAAACTTTTCTCGATTTTCGCTTTATTTTAAAAGTTATAGGCAAATTAAAATTACAAAAACAAGCAAAAAATAACCTCCTTCATGACGTCCTTGGCTGCTTGAGTGGCCGTGAACTGGGGGAGGGGTAGCGAGCTCAGCGAGCGCTCACGGCTGCCGCACTCCGTGTCGACAGCTCGAAAGGGCACCACTAAAGCATGTTATGGATAGGCTGTATGAAGCGGGCGGCCAGGGTGGCTCGCATCGCATTTGCTGCGCGATTTGACACTAATTCGACATGACACTCCATTGGCCACAAACGACAGCAAACACGGGGTAAAGATCAGTTCAGACCACTTCGCGCTGCCATACCGCCAAAGAGCCAAACCACAAGCCAAAGCCGCACGCCGAAGGCCTTCGGAACGCTCGGAACCGGTCGGATCGTCGACTGCAGCGCCGCCGCGTACATCAGGGACCTTTCTACGCTTGCCGCTCGTCGGTGCCTGATCCCTCTACACCTTCCTAGTATGCGCCGCCTTTTCCACCGCTTGGTGGCGGGTATGTAGACGGGCCATTTCTCGTTTCCGTACTTTATAAACTGCATTTGTTTCTTTTCTGACCTAAGATACTGAACAAAAACTACTTTTATAAATAATAGAAACGGCTCGCGCCACTTATATTTTGTATTTCGACTAAGAGGAAGCTTTTAGCGGCTCTGACCAGTAGAGAGGCCAGGATCTAAAACGTCACGATAGTCGTCACATATCGCGCGCTTTCGGCACCGCGGGTCGCCCCCGTAGGTGGAAGAGGTTTTCGCGTCGTCCGGTTAAAATATGACGCACTGATATTTAGTTACTCCCTCCGTGCCCGCTGGCTTGCCCGAACCCCAAGAGACGTGGAAACCGCAAAAAAGTTGGACGTTTAAATATGATTGCAGGCTGAGGTCTAGAAAAGCTACAGTGCATCAGACAAATTGCAAAACACTGAAGTGGTTCAGTGCACGCAGGGACAAAAATAGACGTGCGTTACGAAATGTATGTCGTATCACCTTTTAATCTTTATGCCACAGAAAATTGCCCCTGCCAGCAGACGGCCATGCTGAGAGAAAGCACTCGAAAGGGAAGTTACAAGATACCACGTCTTCGTGCTTCAACTACCATTAAAAACTATTTTATGCACTGCAAGCTTGTCAAGGCTCCTAAACTAAATGAAAAAGACGAGCAAAAAACAATTTACGCAAACTACATTTTTTTTTTTTTGACGTGTCAAGTTGTAATTTTAGCCGACGGCAACAACCACTTTCCCGAACACTCGGTGAAGGTGCGTGACGTCACGGATGAGGCGCGCAAGCCTTGAAGTTGTAGTAGGCATTAGAGACCCGCGCGTTGCATTATGGGACGTTTCCCATAATGCACCGCGCGGTTACGCCGACGTCGCTCAAGTCGGAAACGGTCGCCTAAGAGCTGCGCTCTAAAACTAATTTGTGTAAGGCTCTCACATATCACTTACTAGCTGTCGAAAATAAAAACGTCAGGAAGATATTCAGAGCTTCTTGCAGATAATTTGAGAGTGCATTACTTTAGGGAGATCTGTCATTTATTAATGTTGTCAAATCTTCAGTCAGTAACTAAATGATGACGTCGGCTCGCTCCATAAAACAGATAATGCTTTCGCATAAAAAAACGATTTTGGAATAAATAGAGTTAAATGCGACGGTTCAAAGCGAGATATTTTTAAAAAGGGCCAGGTGAGAAAGGCGAAACAAGAACGGGCCCAAATGAGGAGGGTTGAAATGCATAGGACGAAACGGGAAAGGACCAAATGCGACAAGTAAAAGCGAGATCTTCTTTTTTTTTTTGAGAATGGTTGTTTTGAGAAGGGCCAAGTGAGAAGGGCAAAACGAGAACGGGCTCAACTGATAACCACCCCGCAATTAGAACAAGCGGTCACATGATCTGACGCTAATTATATATCGTCACTGTTCATCATAGTCATGCACAGGGGTTGGCAAAGGATAAAGCATGGGTCGAGTTTTAGACATTGTTAGAGTTGGGCTATTATCATATTGAATTGAACACGAGTTGTTACCCGAATGTATGGCGATGCTGATTGCCATGAACCCGAGCACTCGACTCGGGCTCATGACAATTGAGTATGTCACAGTGTCACGTGACTCTGAGTGCAAAGTTGTGATGTCATGTTACGTCACGGTGTCAACAAGGTTAATACATTTATAGACTTCCTCAAATTAAATCGACTTGATGCAGTGAGTCACGTGACGTCGCTGACATTACTTGACAGGATGTACTGACACCTTGACGTCACGTCAGCACGTAACACATGGTTAATCATAGTGCCAATACAAAAGCGCCACGAAAACGCACAATTTATCATACATTGCAATTCTGTATATGTTGATTTGATCAATACCCAGAAATACAGCTGCCCAATTTTTTATTCCCAAATATTCATTTTGTGATACTAATAAAAGAAAAAAAAATTACCCTGAACCATTCTGAACCGGTTACCGTTATATTTTTTTCCAGTTCCGCAGTGATGGAAGCGGCATTTGACGTTTTGGAACGGGTTCTGTAACAGACAAAATATTCGTTTGAAGCAGCCACTGTTGCTTTTGGAGCAGATGCAAACGTCTGTTAGCATACCACTTGAAAAACTAAATTGATTGCATCACTAAACGAGTTTATATTTGATAATGGCTAAAGGTTTTTCTTTGATACTGGAGCATATTACTCGTTACCATTTGTAGTAAGAACAAATAGGGCACAAAAGGTACACAGAGCTTTCTTTTTAGAAATAAGGCTCTGGTCAGAGTAGGTTTATTTACAATGGGTACTAAACAAATTGATGAGATATGAATCACACTTCAGTTTGGGTAAAGCCTCCCTTCCCTCCCACTATTACACTCGATAATGTACTTTAGCCTGTATTTATAATTTCTGTAAAAAAACCACCAATGTCACTACTGCGTGGTGCACGTTAAAGACCCCAGGCTAGTGGTTGTACCGCACTGGCTAAATTGCTCATATACAGTTAAGACACCAGATGCCCACTGAACACTGAGGCAGATTAACTTCCGGCGATATAAACATACAATTTGCTTAGATTTGCCACCAAAAACCAACATAATCGCTAACACGTCTATCCGTATAATGCGCCAACCAAATTCTATCGTTACCAAACTCAAGACTTGAAAATTATAAACTGGAAAAAACAACCACCCACATAGGCATACCAACCGGGGGGGGGGGGTGCAAGGGGCGCTTGCCTCCCCCCAGTTCTCAGAGTGGGGGG